>PQWD01005711.1:77038-91513 GCA_019425675.1 Leucinodes orbonalis
TTACTTTCATAACCTAGTATATTTCGATCTATCAGACGTATTTTTAGATGCCTATAATAAGCTCAATTATTTCAAATTTGGGTCCATATTTCAAACACCTGTTTAAATATATATTTTTACCGCAAATAAATACTTTGACTAATCCAACTCTAGCCTACGTACTTAAAATTATATAAGAAGATCGACATACTAATAATATTGGCGTAAATATCAATTCTCATCAAATACTCCAAGCACAATAAGAAAGGGCTCCCTAGATTTAACCAAACAGAGTTAATTATCTACAGACGCAAGCACACAAATGCAATTACTTTCACACGTACACGTATACAGTTACATATACACACACGCATTTTACCCTGTCTTACAGACGCACACACATGATATTAGACTAGACTACCCACCCCCACTAAGATAAAGAAGAGGGTATTAAGACATAACCTAACCTACAACACTGATCGAATGCGTGTTGGCAGTTCGCCAGAGCCTCGTTCGCTATTCGGCAGGATGCACCACTGGCAGGTGAGGTTGGCTTAGACCCCTGAAGGTAAAGGTTAGGGCCCTTGCATCCCGCGCACACACACACGCACACGCTGTCACGCACACAATCACACGCACATAGGTACATGTACACGCAATCAAACGCGCGCGGCCGCGCACACGCACTCGCACATACACACACACACTTATTCAAAAAACTTATGTAAATCTCACTGTTCTTAAAGCTTAAATCAGATACATATTACGTTAGTTCAATATATTTTCCTTATGATCTATTTGTGCCTTTATATTGATAATAATACCTTATACGGATAAGCTTGTAGTAACTAGATAATTCAGAAATAAACTTAGTGGCCCGCATTTAATTGTAGAGATTCAAATATGCACCATTTTTGGCCTTGATAAAAAACTTCTTAATAATATGAAATAGGTACAGTTCTGCTAAGTTAATATACATATATATTTGAGCTAAACTGACAAAAAATATAATATACAATAGTAATGTTATCCCAAGAAATAAAATCTTTAGAAGCTGTTAATTAATAAATGAAATAGATAATGCATTTTCACCAGCGTATTAAAAGTATCAAATTGATAATTATAAATTTATTGACATTAATTACACTATAATAGAAAATATACTAAATAAATAAAAGAAGATAACTAAAATATATTACACCCTAAACACTAAAAAATAAATAATTATAACTAAAAAATATAATTAAAGGAAGTCCCTTTCCGCAATAATAAATTAAATCTAATTGTTTATTTTCTAATAAAATTTTTGGATGACAGCTTAGAATATACAGGTCAAGTTTTAAACAAACACAAAATTGTTACGTGAAATTTTACATTTTCACTGTATTTTATTCGGTATTAAATTAAATTATTTGCTGCCTTTGAAACTTTATTTCCTTTCAACACAATACTGAATCTCAAAACTTGAACCCATTGTGTTTTGACGATAACATAATTATGAGAACGTTTAAATCCTTCGTTATATTATAAAGGTATATTACTATTGATGTAGATATTTTTTGAGTAATTAAGTAGGTGTAGAGTGCAATTTATGTTATTTAGTACCGCGTGTCAGTTTAGGATGTTTGTGTATTTTTAGAGTTTCAACATCGTGCACATGATCACTTCACTTTTTGATTGTCTAAGAGAATTTTTCGGTTGCCTTGAAGAATATTTCTTTCGTGATTTTATCTGACTTTATGGTAACTTTATGTTCAGCGATCACATCAATACCACAGCCTAAAATTTGGTAAACTTTAAACTACACAGACTCAAAACTAATGGTAGAGAAGTTAAGAACAACAATTGACCTAAAGATATTTCCGGGATTACAGTCTGAATAATAACTGCTATAGCGGAATAAGAGAATTAAAATACAACTTAAATAGATGCTTTCGGAATTGTGTTCTACATAAATACAAAGAAATCAAGATTAATAATGTCAGGTATTTATATATTATGTTCATGCGTATTTACAATTATATCTATTCTGAAGTTCGACTTTGTTAACCGGTAATCTTATTATTTACACATTATTACTATGCTTATTATTTTTTTGTCATTTCGTATTTTTTTATAAAAGCTACGAGTATTAACGATATTCTTATAACTAATGCAAGCGTATTTGCAATTGAATTGTAACACTTACTGTCTACCTTCCTTTCCCTAAAGCGAAACTAAACCTAACTATATCTAACTTAATCGAAGAATGATGATATCAATTTACATCATGAGACGTTTAGGGTAGCACCAGAGAATTTTTAATAATTATCAGTTATAGACGGTTTCAACGGCGCGATCCCCGGTTTGGGACCGTTCTTAAGTTAGAAATTAGTGAGAAACGCTAAGGCTCATGACTTAAATGTGACAGCTTTATAACTTATGTTTGTGTCAGTTGTCAATCCTCGGGTAATAGACGATTCAACTTTTAATGCAATTGCCGAATGCAAACCATTTATTTTATGCAATAATTTATTTTTTATAGGACTTGATTATAGTAATGATAACTTTGTCAAGATTATGTCACAGAATCCACAGCAAAAAAACATCTAGAAATAAATGCTAAAATAGATCTTGTTGAAAACCGGACAGACTGATGTGCAACACAGTGAACCTATAAGGGTTTTTAACTTTATAAGGAACTTTTAAATGATATGAAAGCAAAATTAGGACCGACGTGCCCTCCAAAGCATGGACTTATTTTTCATTTCAGACTATCAGGTGGTTCAGCCTGCTATGTCCTATCCAACCTGAGAAAAGGCACAGTCACTTTCACTATATGTAATGTATAAACCGTCTTTGCTGTGGTTGGTTGATTATCGCAATTTTCGTATCAACACCACACTGAACCTCAAGGGTTGTACACTCGACTCGACAAAGATCTTGTAAATGCATTATTTTGTACGCACATTATTAAATTTTGTGGGGTTTACAATTCTCGGGGCAATCAGTGTCGTGTGTCAAATTAGGTTTTCATTTATACATTACGTATAAGACTGTACACACTGTGACTGTCTACTGCTTTCTCACCGATAATGGGAGGTTTGTCATTTGTCCAGCTTAACAGGTTGTTTGGAGATTGCAGCACTTATTGCGTGTTCTCTGTCGAATTTGTGTCCCCATGCCATCACCACACGGCAAGTGTATGTATTTTCCGAAAAATTGGAATATTAAATACAGTTCCCACTTTGTGCTGTTGTTTACACAGTAGAGTCCCTTAGTCGCCTCTTACGACACCTATTGGATGATATAGGGTAGTGGTATTCTTTACACGAGCCGCCACCACACGGCTCTTTTTATTTCTAAGTAGAGCTAAGGCAATCCCTCATAAGTCCATGCATTAGAAATATTTAACAGGATTCTGTGGTGAGAATGCGGCGGAAATATCAAAACTAAGATCTGCTCTTAGGGAACTGAATTGTCTAGGTAGATACCACCGCAGTGCCAGATATCGTCCCGTGGAATAGAAGAGTTTTTCTCTTCTGTGTTTCGGGATGAGGGCACTGTAGCTTGTAAAATTACCGGGCATCCGAGACTTAAATTCTGTTGTCTCGGGCGAGAGGCGCAGTGCGGCATTAATGGAGAATAATAACTGTTTATCAGTTGTTGGTCTCAGTCAATGCCGCCCTTTCATGGTAAGGCATAGCACTTACTTGATAGTAACCTGATGGTGAGCGTTCTAACTGTCCTGTCACTTTGTAACATAAAAAAGTTAAATAAATACTATATAAATATCTTCATTGGCACATAGCCCTAATTTATGCAAAGGGCTTGTCATATGGGTATTAAACAATGAATATATATGCCTATAAATATACTTATGTAATATAAACCAATAAACGAGTTACTATGTGGGTCGTCCAGTGGCAATTTCATACAGTCATTGTATAGATACTTACTATTAAAAAAATTTTTTTTTAAGTATTCAGTGCCTTAGAAGAGTCTGTGACAATATACTCCATGATACAATATGATAATGCCCTTAGATGTCAATGTCTAAAGCTTCATTACCAAAACCATCGTGATATCTGTTAACTGAGTTTTGATTTGAAGAGCTGGGACATAACTATTATGTTTGTCTAAGCATAAATCCAAAATTTTTGAGATGTTATCAATGCAATGCAAGTCATGTGCAAGTTGTTTTCCTTTTTGCCGATTTCCTTTCTAGTTAATGATAACTTTAATCTTGGAAAAATTGGACTAGATTTTGTTTTAATTATAGACGTATAATATATACACTAATTTTTTTTTTTTTTTATGTTTTTAGTTTTTTTTTTTCCTTTCTTATATTATAAACTAATTTCACAAGATTTGGACTTAGTATTATGAACTCTTAAGTTATAAACACCTATAGGTAATTGACAACATAATTAAATAATCTACTGTTTAATTACTTAACCTCTAAGATATCATTAAAGTCAATAACACTACGATGCCTTTTGCTTTTCCCTGATATTTAAACTAAAGTTATGTTAAAAAGATGACATTGAATATGATTTCACTATTAATTGCCGTATTAATTAAAAAGGATATCACAAGCACCATTTTGAGGATTAAAAAACATCATTATTTTTTTATTATTTGACGATTTTTTCCTATAAGTTTTACATATCATGTACCCTGTATTTACTGTTTTTTCTTATATTGTTAAGCTCCAAGTTCTTCATAGCAACATTTCAATTTGTTCATTTCAAATCAATAAAATTTAAAACTCAGTCAAACAATATTATCGGATACTGGTCAGAAAATTATCTCTTTTAATGAATTGTTGATATTAGCCAAAAGAAAATTTAAATATTTTTCCTCGACTGCTGCAGGAGTTATGGGGTTATGTTTTTCAAGGATGTATGTTTGTGTGAAGATTTATATTATCTGCTGTGTTTTACTACGACGAATGGGGCAGTAACACGAAATAGGTGAAATCAGCCACCTGGGTGGTCAATTGCACTGTATTAGTGCCAACGAACACCGTCCCGGCGGATCAGGGGGAGGTCTATGGGAATAAAGGAAAACTGGCACGTTAGTTGTACATTGTGACGTAATAAAATCATGTTCTAAATTTTTGAAACGGGAATGGAACGTGGATGTCCTTCCAAGGCCTGTATTCCGAAACAAGACTCAAGCGTTGATCTCTACTTAAGTAGAGTTAGAAAGAGATGCCACTATATAGCGGTATCCCTTTCTAACTCAATTTAAGTGATCAACGTTGAGTCTCGTTGTAGAATACGGGCCTTAAAATGTTATCCCTTAGCCGCCTCTTACGGCACCCGCGGGAAGAGAAGGGGTGGTGACACTTGTATTCTTATCTGCCGTCACCACACGGCTCACTTTAATACATATTGACGATTAAAATAGTACTCGCATACTCTTTTTGCAACCACAAGTTTTCGTTCTATATACAGATTATAATTATACAACCATTGCAAGTTAATGAGACCTATCGTTAATTTTATTATCTATAGTAGTGATACATGGTACAATTTCGGTTAAATTTAATCTTAAATATACCTAATATTTTTAAATCTATTTAAAACGGTACAATTTTACTTATCCATGTTTTGGCATTTAGCAAACCTACTTCTAATGACATCATTATGTGAAATCCGTTTTAATTATACCTATTTCATATTATTTATTTTCGTTTTGCTATTTGTTAATAAATTCTTTATTATTTGAGATATTATTACTCTATGGTTTAAATTCGTATCTTTTCTTTAAATTCATACGGTTTTTTATTAAAATAAATTATGTAAATCACTTACGTTTTTGACATGTGAAAATAAATATTTACTCATTTAAGTTAGGAGATACTATGGGAACTAAACAACTGATAAGCATACTTATATTTTATTTTGTAAAAACATACATATTATCTATGGAAACACCCAGACCAATACAAGCAGACATGTTTATTGTTCGTGCACATAAATGTCTGTACTGTTCGGGAATCGTATTCGTGGTCCTAAGCGTGATAGGCGATAGCTGACTTTTCTACCATAACAGGAGGCCGAATGAGCAAAGCAGAGAAATGCATTATTTAGTACAATATGGCGGACACATATCCAACATACGAGTAACTGCGAGGGGCAAAAAAATAGACAAATTTCGATACTATACATTTAGTATAATGACGTTTTAGTTCATGAATTATGTATTTCTTTTGTTTAGTATTTGTCACAGCTAAATAATTGAAACCTAAATCGAAACGTAAGTATTAACTGTTAGGTATCTATGAAATTAAATAATCCTTATGCAAAGATCCAAGTCTAAATTCAAATTCAAACTGTTTAAATTTACTCACGCACACTAGCTTTGCTCAAAACCAATTTGTATATCTGCAAAATTATACTATCATGCTAACAAAATTCTACGTATATACCTTCAACTCGACGGGAATGAAAGCAAAAAGTAACAACCTGGATCAAATCTTTGAATTATGACGAAGTTGAGATTCGAAAGAACAGTGTCGGATCTGGATACCTATGGATCATACATACTAATTCACACAATCTCACTCAAGCATATTTATACATATACACACACTCACATATCACTCACACACACGGCTCCCACATTATAATAACGTTTTTTTTGTTATTTGTTGTGATGATGACATGGTCCTTTTCTGGCTCAGGGGCTTTGCACTTAAAATAAGCGGCCAATAATTTTATTGATGACATTGGCATATAAAGTTATTATTATTATTATTAAATTAATTGTTGTAGGACTTGTGAATTCACCGTAAACCATTAACACTATGAATACATACTTATTATAATATAACACATTTTTATTGGTCGTTTGAATTACTTTTATTTCAGTTTTCTTCAGATTTTAATATTTTTCTTACAATTTAATTCCAAATATATACACTGCAGCGTCCCATGTAGTCCCACGTGGCCCCGTAAAATATATATGACTACTAAGCGAAATTTTAAAATGAGAAAACAATTCTTATCTTCATCTTAACTTATTTTTATGAAAACTGATAACTAATGTTAAAGCGTGTAAAAAGATGGCGAAAAGAGGTAATGTTAAAATGTGATTGAAAAATGTACATCTCATATTCAAAAGATGAATGCCATTTGATATAATAGAAATTGTTCTTCTGCAACAAAAAAAATATAAGAGAAGTTTATATACAAATAAAATCAACCAATATTTACACTAAGAATTAAACTACACCATTTGCTATATATCTAGTAAAGCGTATACTTTTTTGCCCGTTATACACCTAGTGTTAATATACATATAGTAATGTACATATAGTATTAATATTGTATGTAGTGATCGATATAAATTCAAAAAGCAACTTAAGCATTTTTGACGTAAATTTGTTTTGTGAATTAAAATGCGTAAATCATAAATGCAAACTCGTACTTAATTGGTATTATATTTTAGTCATATTAATTGACAACACGTTAGTGGTTCACTGAAATTGAGCTTTACTGACTGAACTGAAGGTTTAAAATCTTTTGTATTTCTCCAAATGTAAAAGAAGCATAATGAATTGAAAAGAACAAAAAAATCAATATACAAGTGATATAATTTTATCCTATTGATGCAGCTATTACTTTTTTGTATTTTTGGGATATGCTCGTTTGGATTTAATTTTAACTACAACTACTTTTTTTGTATTTTTTATTTTTTTTAGTCTATTAATTATAAAACGCTTAAAATTAAATCTAAAACTACCGTACCTAATTTAAGTAAGTTCTTAATTCAATAATTTATTAAATAATTCGTATTTTTACCAACTAATTAGAATTCCAGCTTTACATTTTCAACTCCTAACCCTTAATTCTCATGTTTTAATTACCTATAGTTTTCATTTTCCGGATATTTTGGTTCAAAATCGAAATGTTATTGTAACCTGTATCTGGCCCCTTTCATTTGGCCTTTTACAATACAATAACAATGGACCGTTCATTTTAATTCAATTACTTAAATATGATCGTAAGTCATGTTCGAATCTGTTTTTTACTTATTACAATTGTTTCTGACAGTGTAAAGGTCACTAACAGATGCACATAAATTCTAGCGCAAAAGAAGCACCAAAATAATTCGTTATTTTACAAGTTAAACATCATTTTGTTAATTTATTTGTTTTTATTTTTTTCCAGAAGGAATTTGCGCAGCGATCATGTCATTTTATCATTATATTATATGATACGTACCAATTTATGAAACGTTTGTATCAACACCATACTGCATCCCAAAAATGGTAACTTATTTTATAGCCAAGTTTGCCAGAAACTAGACTTAGATGTCATCTACTGTTCATGTATTGTGATAGTACAATTTATGGGATATCAGTATCGCATGTAAGTTAAAGATTTTCTAGTAAACCAAGTTTATAAAATAGAATCATAAGATGACATGACACAGTTTTTAATGAGTAATCGACAAAATCACATGGTGATAAATTGCTGTGTAATACGGGCAGTAAGTCTAATACAAGTAATTCTGACATAGATAGTGTAATTGTAGAGTCATCTTGTGTGACATTTTATTAGTATCTTATATATTTATATAGTATCTTATATAATTATTGAATTTAACTAACTAACTTAAAGATGAAACTTAAACGTAGGATGCACACAAATGAGGCTCGCACTCAGTGGTGTCAGTAGGTTCTAAAATACTAATATACATATATGTAAACATCATATATTTTTTAAACGGATACGTAAATATGTATGGATGGATATATTTATATATACTCGGTTATAAACAATACATGTAGCAAAAGAACCATGTAAATAGAAAAATACATGAGACCAAAATAGATTAGGAGATACGACTAAGTTATGTCATTTGAATCTAGAAGAAATATTTTGAGTTTAAACATAAAAGACTTTTATGTATTTGGTTGGTGATAGGGTTAGATATATAACCTTATAAAAGGTAAGGTTGTATTAAGGAACGCTGCTACACGTTCTCTGCTAATGGTTTTGTCCCTTAGCCGCCTCTTACGGCACCCGCGGGAAGAGTAGGGGTGGTGACAATTGTATTCTAATCTGCCGTCACACACGGCACATTGAAGAAAAAACCCAATGTATCTTTATCTTCTTTATCTTTAAAGACGCCAACGCCAAATAATTATTTTTACTACAAAATCCTGCAACGTATTCTGCGAATATTAAAGGTGGACTCGAAACGCTTAGTTCGGTATTTATTGAAATGGTCCGCCCTGTTTGGCAAATATATTTTTTCATAATCATTCGCATTTTAGAATCAAATAATGTCGAAGTTGGTAATTTTAGCCGTATCTTTATGTACAAACATGATAAGTATCTACGAGAATATTATTTACTAATTTATAAATCTAGTTTAAAAACTTTTTGGAGTGATTTATTATTTTTTGTTTATTTTTTTCACTTTTGTATGTACACGTATGATTATTATCTACGAGTAGTAATTTACTTATTTACAAATGTAATGTAAATAGTAATAATTTTATTAATTGTTTTTTTATACTTTTTTCTATTTTTTTTTTTGTTTTTGTACATGTTTTGCCTTTATTTATTATACAAATTCATTAGATTATTTGGCAAAGCGTTCATGATGAAACGAGTATTATTATTTATTAACTGTATCCTTCTTTTGTTTAAAATATTTACTACAATTACTGCCTTATTATTCGTAATACTAATTCATCAGTTAATTCGCATTGTTACATAAATCAAATATTATTATCATTAGTTATTTTTTGGGAAGTGATGATTTGTTGGCCGGTTATAATCATATTTAAAGTCCAAAACGCTTAGTTCGGTATTTATTTAAATGATACTAAGTGAGCCACGATGTTAATATTGTACATGGTTCTTCTGTTTGGCAAATATATTTTTTCGTAATCATTCGCATTTAAGAATCGAATAATGTCTAAGTAAGTTATTTTAGCCGTATCTTTATGTACAAACACGTGTAGTATCTACGAGAATTTTATTTACTTATTTTTAAATCTAGTTTTAAACTTTTTGGGGTGTTTTTCACTTTTATATGTACACTTATGATTATTATCTACGAGTAGTAATTAACTTAATTGCAAATGTAGTTTTTATTATTATTTTTGTTTTTTTATTTTAATTTTTTTTTTGTTTTATATGTTTTGTCCTTATTTATTATACAAAATGAATTTGTATTATAAATATATATATATACGAAAATTTTATTTACTTATTTCTAAATCTAGTTTTAAACTTATTGGAGTGTTTTTTTTCACTTTTATATGTACACTTATGATCATTATCTACAAGTAGTAATGAACTTCATTAAAAAAAAATCTAGTTTTTATTAATATTGTTGTTTTTTTATTATTATTTTTTTGTTTTATATGTTTTGTCCTTATTTATTATACAAAATGAATTTGTATTTTATATATATATATGATATTGTAAGATTATTTGACAAAGTGTTCATGATGAAACGAGTATTATTATTTATCAATTGTATCCTTCTTTTGTTTAAAATATTTACTGCATAACTGCCGTAATATTAGCTATACTATAATGATCAGTGATTCGTAGTTGTTCATGAATCAAATAATTAATTATTTTTATGGGAATTGATGATTTGTTGGTTTTAATCATATGATATTTTAAAGTCAGTTTTATACTTATACGTTACTTATATATTTAAATCGATACAAATATAAAAATGGAGTGTCTGTTTGTAATGTTGTTACATCTTATTTCCTTTAGTCGCTCTTACGACACCAAAGGATGAAATGGGTGGTAATTCTTTGAACGAGCCGCCACACACGGCTCGATATAAGAGTTAAAAGTATTTAACATGAATTTCTATGTTTAATGATCATTATACAATGAACTTCGCAAATTATTTAGTATATACTTATATAATTAGTAAACTATAGTTAGTAATAAAAAAAATAAACTTTCAACTTTTGCATATTCCCTAAAACGCTGGGTGGACTTCATGTTTCATGAAACAGTAACTAAAAGTTATAAATTAAATAAACTTAAGGAAAAACCACTATAATGACAGCCTAGACCGTGTAGTTTCAGAAGCTTGGCTCTATATTAAATCTGATATCTTTTTTACAGCGCAAATCTTATGTGGTCATCTTGGCAACATTTTACATGAAATTATTTTGGTGGGATTAATACTTACAATAATAAAAAATGATCGGAAAGAAGTAATTATGACCCTTACAATTTATTCCTGAAAGAACGGCAAGTTATGTGTTTTGCCTTGCATTCCATCGTCACATATTTAATCATACCTACCTTTAATTACACGAGTGCCAAACGCCGAATGCATTTAACATATGAACTAAATATTAAAAGCTACCTACCAAGCTAATACCTAGTTACGACTCAATCCACAAGAATGGAACGCACAATATACGAAACGTAACTTCTCTCAAAATGTTTCTCATGTCAACAATGTCAGCATTAAAAGCATAATTTGCTTTATTATGGTTTTGTGGGATGTAAATGAACTTTCTTTAAATATATCATTTTTTCATTTTCAAGACACGAAGACGTTTCAAACATAACTTTGGTCATATATTATCTTAAATAATGTATGATATAAGTTCTTCCTTAATTTTCTAGTTAGTTTCCGATTTTGTTCATTTTAAATGATCAAATCCTTCCTTTACAAGAATTGACCTTAGTCATATAATATTCTATTCGCCTATCGCATATACGAATAATAATCCTAATAAGCGTTTAGCGCCTTATATTCTTTCCTTATATACACGATGGATGAAAGCGGATTGGTTACATTGATTGATATAGTACATATTGTTTACACAGCTTATGTACTTAATGAACACGAGTTTCAAATTGTATACAGTTAGATATGTATGCATTTGAGCAAGTCAATATTTACCAGAAGGTACATTTATATCTCCTATTTTGTAGCTCGTTACTTGGTTCTATTATTATGATTTCAAGGTTATTTACAGTGCACATAAAATCTAAATATCACCTATTGTTTTATCTACCATCGGGTATAAGCATCTAACGCAAGCAGATGAGAAATTCTTTATGAAACAATAATTTTTTTCGAAATGACTACTGGTGTCGGGCGCGGATGGCCTTTACAGCTTCACCGAGCAAGTGACGAGCGTAGACGGCTCTAAGCATTAAAAAACACAACGAGCCTACAAAATGTTAATTTACTTTAAACACCAATGACTTAATTTAACATACAAAATGATCTTTAAAGCTCTTGACCAAATTTGGGTTTAACCACTTATTTGTAATTTATCGATAACAAATTAAACACTACAACAACAGTTAGATGGCGCCACCAGCCACGTAAATATCAGCTCCGCGACAAAAAAATGTTGAATAATTTAAAGAATTTCTTAATTAAATACAAAATAACTGTGTTCTAAACAACTACAATAAAGTGTGATTGTTTAGAGCTTAAAATAAGTAGGTGCCATGATTATTATTAATCAATGATATTATTTATTACACAAAATCATGAAAATCTGTATTTTTTGTTACATAGTTGTACCGATGGATCACGTGATATTTAGATATGCTGCAATTTAAGTAGAAAGTCAAAGATTGAACAATACGTTTGAGGATGCAATTGAGTCAATTTAAACATTTTTATTTCTTTTGCATTTAAATTATATCTGTATCTTAAGCTATGTTTTTTTAACAATAATGTATCTAACTACCTTGTCTCTTGCACGTGCCCGGCATTATATTCCTTATTTTCTTTTATTGAATTAATAATTATTCATTCGTTTATAATTGTTTAAATCTGACTGGCAAAAACACCTTAAGACGCCAGACAATAGTTTTCTATTGTGTCTGGATTCCCGGCGTTCGATGGGTTAAAGAAAGATGAATGTCATGTTTATATTGACCATTTTATGCACGACTCGGACTTGTTGAATTCCAAAATATTTATATACAAATGACATTCATATTCCGGTAAGTAATGTAGTTTAACCCGGCGTCATTGTGGTAGGAAACAGTTACATGGGCGTTGAGGTGGGTCAATTTTACCCATATATTTAATACATGGTATTTCTATAGTTTATAAGTAAATTTATAAACTGTGTTATTATATCAGTAAGAGGGTATTCTGGTTGTGATAATGCAAACGAAAAATTATAATTTAGTAATGCTTTATTAAGTTCCATCTACTTTAATATAACTTACCAAAAGGGTACAAAATTAAGATCTCTTACGTTTTCATAAAATTCCTATAGAAATAACGTAACTTTTCGGTTATTTTTGACACTTTAACCCGCATAGCTCGCAGCGCAGTTGCTATCGAATTGATTTCTCTTCGAAAACATTTAGAGCATAGTATTGGTGACAGCTACTGAGCAGAAGAGCAACGTCTCGCGCGTACTTTAAAAAATATTAGAAATTCTAAACTAAGCGGGTCAAAATGACCCAACCTCAATGACGCCGGGTTAAAATCATCAGTCACGTTATATAAGATTATTAAAGTGCTTAAATAGCAATAACAAGTATAATAGAATATGTAACAGTCTCCGAAGAAGAAATAAAAACTTTTGTTTCATTTTGAAATGTCTGAAGAATTAAAGTGTGTGTAATAACATTCATCAAACAGCTCAAAATGAAACGAAAGGTTCTCATAGAGTTACCTGAAAGTGGAAGGATTATTTAAAGTAAAGGACGAAGTACAAGAGTAAATGATATTGGAAGTCACGAAAAAATAATAACTTATTACACATAAATAAAGCTCAAGTCTTAAACAAAAAGAATAAACCAAGTAATTATATTGTAAAAAAATTATAAATTATTTTATCGATACAATATCATGTGCCCATGAGAAAATATTTTGTAATGAATAAAAAAGACTCTATTATTTAAATTATTAGTCAAAAAAGAAACTTTCAACTATCATAATTTAATAAAGGGGATTTGTTCTTATATTAGGTAAGCGTCCTAGGCGCATCATCTGTACTTAACTAAGCATAGATTGCTTAACGTCAAAAGCCAACTATAATTGTAAAAAAAATACTCGTTAAGCCATAGAAATACTTTTTTTTAATTGCAACCTACGTGAATATCTAGCAATAATATGATGAAATAATTTGGTTTAATCAAAACTAACCAAAACAACTAACTGTGTATCACATTGTTAGCTTTTATAATTTTAAATATTACCCTATTAGTGAGATCATCTAAGCTATACTCTATTATTAACTAAGTTTTTAATATGCACCGACAAAGAAAACTACTCTATCTTTAACCTCGAATTAGGCTTAAACTAATATATACCTTTAAATAAATATCCACTGACATTCACACAGCGCCATCTAGCCCCAAGTTAAGTGTGAAGCCTGTATTATGGGTACTAAACAACGGATAAACATACTTATATATTTTTTTGTAAATACATACATATTATACAAGAAAACACCCAGACCATTACAAACAGACATGTTCATGCACACAATATTGTACTGTCCGGGGATCGAACCCGGAA
>PQWD01005712.1:0-44818 GCA_019425675.1 Leucinodes orbonalis
AAATTGGCTGTGTTGAAGAGTAGGTTCATGTAAATTTAATGGTGATAAAACTTAGAAAGTTGAATTTTTAAAGTATTTACTAAATGCTGGCTACTTTAATAGGTAAAATGGACGTCCTGTTATTCAACGTTCATCTTATTAAAGCTAATGAAATAACTGGCAGGATATGAATCCTTATAGGTATTTCGACTATCCCAAACAATTGACCCTGGAATAACTAAGAATTATCTTGACCCGGCATTTGACTATTGGAATATAAATTCTTTGCGTACCGAATTCATAAAGATTTCAAATACGCAGTGCCTATATATTGTGACTAAATAATAAATAGAAGCTTTTTTGGGAACATCTATCGTTCAAAATGTCAACCACTTCTCTACGAAATATGAAGTGATTTAAGAGAATAAAGATACCGTTTAAGGATTTAAATAATACTGAGCTTCTATATGGCCTTGAATCAGAGTTAGCAATATTGATTATTCTTTGCACTATTTCCGTACTATATGTAACGTTTGTTCAGGTACGGTATACGATGCAAATTAATTATGTTGGGAAATGGAATGAGAGATAGAAGTGAGATTTGCCGAGTGTTTAAAAATGGTAAAGACTGAATTTAAAATAGACGAGGAAAGAAAGTTTTACACAAGCATCGAGCAATTAATTGAAATTGGAAAAAGATAAAGCAAAATAATTGGAAAAATGGAAAAGATAGACAAAGTTCAAATCATGAGGATATTCTATTGGTAGCTAATTATTACACTGCAAAAATATTTATGGCAATAAGTAAGTGTAATGATTAGTGGTCCTGTTAACTTCGTACCGATGAACTGCGACGCTTGTCTTAAAGTTCTGCACAAGTTATGTTTCTGATTAGTTCCGTAAGTTGCCAGGCAATTGCCGAGATATGTCTTGGGTATCGTTAACTTAATCGATTTGTTGTCTAGTTAGAAGTAGCCTGCTACAATATAGATACATAATTCGATGTTATTTTACAAAACAAAGTTATATTGGAATAAAATTTATTCACTGAACGGAAGCGTCTTATGCCAAGTCTGTGCAGTTGCAAAGACTTGGCATAAGACGCTTCCGCTTGCAAAAACAATAGGTACTACTCATGAGATCGATCAATGTATTGTGGGAATGAATTCTAACTTAAGAGGAGACTCATTCTTTCAAGCTATATTTTGACGACCCATTTGATGTTGCGGTGGAGAGGTCGGCTGCAACACCAAGGGTTCCGGATTCGATCCCCGGGCAATACAAACATTTGTGTGCATGAACATGTCTGTTTGTAATGGTCTGGGTGTTTTCTATGTATGATATGTATGTATTTACGAAAAAAAAATGTATAGTATATTTATCCGTTGTTTAGTACCCATAATATAGGCTTTACGCTTAACTTGGGGCTAGATGGCGCTGTGTGAATGTCAGTGGATATTTATTTATTTATATTTAGCTTAACACTAGGTTCTAGATTCTGCAGTTTGAAATGACTACGTAATCTATTGGCCTTGGAACAAAATTAGGTTACAGCTCGTTATTTTCGCAATTTTTGTAATTTCTTGGTTTGGGGGGGGCACGTTAAGACAATCGATCTAGTAGTATATGCAAACCTTAGATTGCCATTGTACGACAGGGTTAAAAGGCGGTATCAAATTAAATACTGTGACTTCAAGATTAGACTGTTTCAATGTAAAAAAATCAATGACGCATATATGAGGAACTTATGAAAGACAAAAGTACAAATTAAATTTGGTATTTTATTCTTCCGACTATTCTTGTGAAATAATAAGACAAAATTAACAAATAAATTGATTATATAATTACAAATGAGTAACGTACTGATTCATTTGTGCCCCAAAGTAAACTTCAATTAACCGTGACTAAGGCCACGCACTTTTGTATTTAATATGTATCACCTAATTCTACTTATTTAAAATTGTAAGCGAAACGGTCCGCAGACAGAATATGACCTTTGGTTAATTTGTAAGGTCGGTTTACACAGTACGGGAAAACTTTGCAAAATAAAATTACTTAAAGTTTTATTCTGAATATAGGACTTATGCCAATAGGTAATAATATCGCACTGAATCCGATAAATATGAAAAGCACGTGATGCGATATGTATTCTCTTGGACTATCGATTTATACAAATAATGTTAAGTTGTAGTTTATTTATAAGTTGAATTAAGCTTTTCTAACTTTGCACTACCTTGCCCTTTGTTGTTAATTTTCTTTGTTTGTAAGGTAGTCTGGAAGGAATCGCTTCAAGCGATAAGACCGCCTATATTGCATATTTTCTTTTATTTATTGTTAAATTTGTATCTTTTTTGTGTGCAATAAAGAATTATATCTATCTATCTATCTAATGTTAAATCTACCATACTTCTTATAATTGAATTAATATATTTTAGTTTGATGTTAATTATTAAGAGGCATCTTAAAATAAATAAAATGAAAAATTAAATTCGTAGAGGTTACATGGACAAAATAATCTTTATTACCTCAGAAAGATCTAAATTCGCCTGTGTGCATACCATCACCTCACCTTTTCTTTTGCTATAAAAAATGTATGATTTAGAAATTACTAAATTGTAGTGAGCTGCATCCGTGCCGTGTTTATCGACCTTTTATAATATTTATATTTTGGTTATTTCCACGTACAACAATAGAACGCGAAAGGCATACATGTCTTATCTCGCAAACGGATCATTAAAACCTTACAAGGGTCTTTCTCGTTTATTTTGGCGTGTGTTGACGATATTGTTATTTTATAAGGTATATTCTCTTTGAAAGTGTTTGTTCATATTTATAAAGGAATCTGTTTATATTTTGAACAGGGAAAATAATGCCATATTTATGAGGCCTGTTATATATTGTCATAGTTTTACTAATATAAGCACCGGTTACAAAACAAATATACATCATGATTTTGTTAAGAAGCAATGAGGTCTTTTGTGACGTATAGTATAATTTTAAATGAATTTTCATAGCTTATACACATAAAATCATATAATATAAATATGCCGTATGGTAATGCAAATTAGAATACATTTGCCATCACCCCAAATCAACTCGTGGTCGTGAGTGACGTAAAACGGCACATAGGGGTAATACATTTAGCTGAAAACGAGAAGTAACGCTCTCTCATTCAATAAAACCTTTTACAGTTACTGATATCTCCAACCCGCCTGATAATCGTAGATATTATGGCCGTATATGTCATAAATCTAAAACCTAACATTGCTCAACTACTGTGGTATACATATTATTCATGTATACAAGGTATTTTTATTGCTGTTTCAGTCTCTCCAACCTGTTGCATTCCTCTGCTGACATAGTCTCCCAGTTTTCGCGTCAGATATCTAGGTCCTGGCGCTTTCCACATCCAGCCTCCACCAGTTTAGCTCTTTTCGAAATTCACCAGTTTATCGGGCCGGAGGGCGTCTAATCTTCACTCCAAACCACATTTGTTTTAACGGTTATCGGATCTGCGAAATATATGCCTGTCCATTGCCACTTCAACTTGTTGATCCGGCGAGATGAGTCGGTAACATAGTTCTCTTACGAATAAATCATCGTTCATCATTTCTAATTTAATACCTGAAAAAAAACCCCAAACATAGCTCGATCCATTGCCCGTCGAGTGATTTTAAACTTATAAACTAATCCCGCAATCAGTGTCCATTTTGCTATTGATAAAAAGTCAATTAAGTGCCTGTTTTTAATTATCAAAATTAATTTTCGCTTTCCATTAAAGTCACCTTGTGGTAAAACCTACAAGTTATTTATGATTGCCTTGAGGAACAAAGTCTAGAAACAATACAAGGGTAAAACAAAAGTACGAAGCCAATATTTGTTCATGTATCAATTAAATTTAAACTAAAAATAAATACAGACGAAAGAATTTCGTTCAGTGAAATTGTGTTCGTCCTCAGAAACAGACTTAAGGTTGACAAGGCTTTTTATTTAATAAAGTGCAGGCTGGCACTCAAAATCATGAAGTCGGTTCATCATTTCGCCATTAAGGCTTTGAGTTATCTAGCCGTGCCTGGTGAAGCTGTAATAGTAATTAGTCGTCAAACAATGAAGTTAAAAAAAAAAGTTGTGTTGTTTTCCTCCACGATTTAGTGGTCTGAGAAATAGTTGCGTGATCCAGAGGTTGGGAGCTTGAGTTCCGTATCGTTATGGTAATTGACACTAGTCTTTCCTAGTTTGGATAGGTTACTGTGCATCAGTGACATGCATAAAGATTATGACCAGGGTATGCAAAGTTTAAAATAATTACGAATCGCAAAAACAATATGAATTTCGTATCTTAAAATCTGTTGTTGACTGTACCTGTCGTTAAAAATATGCAGGGAAAATAAAGAGGGATCTTATACGATGGTGATTTTCGGGTTTGTCAGGAAAAACAGAGTATGCACTGCTTATTTGCTTATATGGAGTGATCGCCACTGCACATTTAGGTTGAATCACTTGATTTTCTGAAAATAATAATGATTCCGTGATTTGGAGGGCACTGTCATTCTTGGCCACTGTCACCTTCGAATGGAAGCGTTAACACTTCTAAATTCGCATTGGGTCCGATTCTGCGGGTAGGTCTGTGCCTTAAAATGCAACGTAATAGGCTTATGATGGATGATGATTTGGATATAAAAAGGCCGACCTCCATATTCACATGACCTTTAACCTAAAAGCATGCGTTATAACTAAACTACTCACACAAAATATGTCGATATCCTAACGAACTTTATATTCTTACTCCAAATACTGTCCATAAAGATTCAAATAAGAGGGCACGTAACATAAAATATAAAATTTATTTAACCATTATTGCGTCAAGTCTACTCAGTACCCCGACCATACATTTCAATGTGGGACAGAAATAACAATTTTCTCGAGCCGTCCGCGTTGACAGGAGAAAAACAATCACAAAGCGCTTCCTGTACGGAAACATTGTTTGTTAGTGGCACTCAATGATATTTGACTTTCGACCTTAATCTTATTGCAATACGACAGTCAATATGAAGGTTGACACTACTAAAAATGTTGTCACTGATTGTGCAGAACAGCGCTTTGCTTTGTGAAGAATTTATTGTGGCTAGACCTGTGAAATATTGCGAACACGACATAGAACTTTGGAAAAATGATTTAGGGCTGTAAGAAAATATATTGAGTGAGAAATAAATGTTCTTACAATCACAACAACATCAGCTTACCTAAAGTAAACTGAACTGTTTTGTCTACAAATTCTTGTTTATATTTATGACTCTAGAAGAGTTTATTGTTTTGTGGAGTTGTTTTTAATTAAGTCAAATATTTTTGATGCTGAAAATTAGGTATAACCTTAAATTATATAATTCATGTAATAACTCATGGAATAACATCGCTGTTTTGTGTATGTTTATTGAAATATTTAAAATTACTTCTTGCAGTCTATGCTGAGGCGGGGTCCTTAAGTTATTTTTTCATTTCATGGGTGGGGTCAAATAGACGATACCATTTTTTTTAAATTTTTTGCTCTAATCTGATTTGCCTTATAAAGTTAATTTCATTAGTAAAAATAAAATTCTGCTCAATATATCTAATCCTTTTATGATTTGAATTTTGCACATACGAACCTAAATTTAAGATTTTTTATTATTTTAAACTCACCACAGGTACAGCCAGAATACCACTGCAGTTTTTCTCATAGGTATTACTGCAGTTTATATTGAGGCATGTACCTGGTTGGCCAAGAGGTTCTTATTTTCTTATAGTTTCTGTTTATAATCATTTTTTTGTTTTATGTTCGTTCATTGTCATGAGTTCTTCCATATATTGTACAAATCCAAACACAATTATAGCCGCATGAATTAAAAGTATTATTGTGTATGTATAGTTAAACACCGCCAAACCACACGTCGGATACAATTCGATACTGTTACAACCATAGATTTCCCAATACAGGAGATGGGGCAAGCCGCGTTTTTAAGTGCGACAAATGTAAGCTCAACGAGCATACACAGGTTGCCAGTTTACGCTCTGTGAGACGAGTCAAGACGCACGAATATTAGAAGAAATTACCGTTTGTCCCAAAATGCCATCTGTGCAATTGTAACGTGCCATCATGGCAATGAATCAGTAAATTTACCAAGAAATATAATAACTTTTCACAGGTAAGAACCGAAAAGAAATTGCGACACTGGGACTGCCTATAAACTTGGCGGCTTGTCCAGTCTAATTGTATATTCGGATGTCTGTGGTTACAACATATTCAACTATTGTTATACCTATTTTCAAACTGCAGTGATGATAACGGAAATCGCGAAACCTCTAGGTAACATTGTATCCATAAGACCTTCTGCAAATAATATAAGAGTAGATATTGCAATAACAATCCTAGCTTATTCATCAAACTATAAGAAGATTTCTCGTTTTTAACCGACTTCAAAAAAGGAGGTTCGCAGTTTGACCTGTTAGTCTGTAGGTTTGTTTGTCCGCGTATATCTCGCTTTTGGTTGAAGCAATTTCGATACGGTTATCGGTAAAGTATTTGTTACATTCAGGAAAAGGTTTTAGTGATATATATTGTAAAATGGCGGATTTTGAACGCCATTTTGTAAAGTTATTTTTTTCCCAATCCTATCGAATATGGTATCGTTGAATAGGTATGAGTGTGCTTAAGCCGTTTTTTGATAAAACGCTTCATTTACGAAATATTGAGCGTAAAATTTTAAATTTTTAGAAAATAGTAAAACCATTGCTCTGAGCTGTCTGAACTAACTAGTAGTTTATTAAAATGCGAGAAATAATAAGATATGTAATCAAAAAATAACCATAAACCCAACTGATAAAATTACTTACTGAAAATGGAAAACAAGTCTTACCATGTGCAAACATTATAGGTATACTTTTCATGGTATTGCAAGCGGGAAACAAACCTTAAAATTTTTTCGGGACTAAACTATATAAATGTACCTAAATAGTAAGCTAGTATATGTAGTGAAATTATTGAAATAAATATTGTTGTCATTTGTTTTTCTCCCACCCCATTAAGTACAGAGAGCAAAAATATGAGCAGTTAATGTAGGAAAACTCGAATAGTGTTGCTTTGAGTGGTATCTC
The DNA here is from genome assembly GCA_019425675.1 of Leucinodes orbonalis. NCBI lineage: Eukaryota > Metazoa > Arthropoda > Insecta > Lepidoptera > Crambidae > Leucinodes > Leucinodes orbonalis. The sequence goes on from PQWD01005712.1 coordinate 7,111, forward strand.
GTTTTTTTTTTATTTATTCATGTTTTATTTATTTTTTATTTATTTATTGGGACAACCAACAAGATAAACACTGGTACAAGCAGTTTTAAAGTAAATCAACGACAATTGATCGTTCTTTAATAACTCCTTACATAAATGTATAAATAATACTATAAGAGCGTCGGTGACTCATTGGTGTGGACTGTTGCCTTCGATCTGAAGGGCGCAGGTTCATATCCCGCCAAGTACCAATGTGTTTTCGAATTTTTGAAATTACATATACGTTATCCGACGCTCTTATGGTGAAGGAAGGAACGTGAGGAAACCTGCTCACGTCTCCGAAGAGATTCAAAGGTTGTGCGTGAAGTCCGCCAATCGGCACTGGGCCCTCGTGGACGACTAAGGCATATACACCCTATACGGGTAGGCTCGTGCCCCTCGGTGGAGACGTTTAATGGGCTGATGGTGATACATAAATAATGCGGCTTAAAATCACTAAAGATCTGATTGAAAATTTAAGTCTATTGCTATACAATTTAAGGTCATTCAGTTGAAAACACCCTTTTAGTAAGGGTTTAGGGTTACTGAGCAAATAGCAAGTTAACGGTCAAGAGATGTTTAAGTTAAAGCCAAGAGTAATGGATTGTAAGTGACTCTGGTGTTTTTAATAAAAGTTTAGTAAATTTCTATTAGTTCAATGAGTAAGTGAAATACTTTTAATTAATCGTTTTAGCTGTTTTTTCTAGTGTCGAATAACATTTATTGCTTTCTTGTGTTTCATTTAAGAGATGTGTTGAGGCTCATAAATATTTTTATGAGATTCCAATGAAAGAAGGAAAAATCAAAATAATGGTCAAATATTTATTTCTTTAAATAACTATGTTTACTCTTTAAGTAAGGGAGTTGCGCGATTTAAGGCAGGGTTTGGCATCCAGAAACGAAATTCCTCGTACATAAGCAGCTAAAAATTTCGTACTTTGTCTTTCGAACCTCATACATCTAAAAAATACGCGTTTATAATTAAAAATATAAAATAAAATAAACATTGCTAGTTTCTTACTAAAAAAACATTACTTTGTATAGAGACGACTAATACGGATAACAAAATGTTTTATTATTCGGGGTTTTCCCGGTTGACATAGCGACAACAGTCTGCAGACAATGATCACCTAAATGTGACCAATGGATTACTTTTGTGTACAAGTTCAAGTTTCAATAGATGTCATTAGTTTTTAAGTACGTTTGGCAACCCTGAGTTAAGGCCGTATACCCTTATATGGCACGGATGGACTTTTTTATACACACATACAAGCAATAAAGTTTCATAATTGAGTTCCTATGGCACTTCTAAGAAGGGACGTGACATCATCAAATAAAAATATGGAATGGGATACGGAACCTCTTCACCTCTCATTTCAAGTAGACATCTACATCCCAGTTTGTACTGCAAAACCCGAATTCATTACCGACTTATCTCGTTACCTCGATCCCGAGAACTCTCAAGACAACGCCGTCGAGTTTTGAAGATCTCACCCTTATTTCGAAGGTCAAAGGTCGACATTGGCGTGGGTTTCCACACTCAATTAGACTGGAACAACCGCGTGATGTCAGTCCATCCCGGGCAATTGCCCAGAAAACGCGCATTGACCACAGAGCTTGATTGTGTAGGTTTGGTAGCAACTAGTCAAATTAACTACGAAACGGAAGGTTGGGTGCTTCGACATTGTAATGATACCATGCTACGAGAAGCAAGAATCTAAGCACAAAATTTTTTTTTCTTTTGTTATACTTTGCATAGTGCTATTATAAGAATACTATTTACTTACGATCTAAGTCCAAATTTAAGATCCCTAGACCCGCAGGAAGTTAGTTGTAACTGAGTATTTGGATAATTATATAGAAAATGATACCAAAATGTACAATGAACATTAGTATTTTAAAATGTTGTGTGATTAATCTCTGAACTGGCTGGACCAATTTTGACGACAGACATTCATTTGATTGTTGCTTATTATATAAGGAATAACTAAGGCTAGGCTTTTCATTACCCGCGGAAGTTTTTGGACGTTGGTTAAGACATTGTGGCTGAATCCCCTGATTGTCCGAAAAAATGAAGGTTTCTTCCTTGCTTCTGAGGGTATGTTTAGCCGTTGATCCTGGCGGTAGATTGAATATTAGGATGGTAGTCGTTAACCTCCAGATTCCTTACAGTGGGCCCGCCTGGTGGGTTACAATCCCCATAGCTTTGGACTGCAGTCATCATCATCAGCTCATTAAAGGTCCCCACCGAGGGGCACGAGTCTACCCGTATAGGGTGATTAGGCCTTAGTCGTCCACGCGGGCCCAGTGCGGATTGGACGACTTCCCACACAACCTTGAATCTCTTGGCAGGCGTGCATGAAGGTTTCCTCACGATGTTTTCCTTCACTGTAAGAGCGTCGGATAACGTACATGGGTACGTGGTGGGATTTGAACCTCAGCACTCCCGGTAGGAGGGCGACAGTCCACACCATTGAGCCACCGACGATTGGACTGCAGTCTGATATTGATGATGTTCTCATAACAGAGAAACTCGTGATGTGGAAACTGGTTGAACATTAAAATAAATTGTGTTTGGACTGTGCTTCGAAGGGGTTGCGTCTCGTTCTTGAATCAACGCAGCCTATTGTTTTTTTCCTAAACGATCGAATTTCTTATTGATAAATTTCGTGCGGCCGTTCAAACGGAACGTGACCGGACCGTAGTTGAAGGGGAATATTTCGAAACGGACTCAACCTGAATTCTGATTGAAAAAATGACAATTGATAAGAACTGTTTAAATTTTTTTCAAAACAGATGATGAATGTATTAAGTAGGTTTTCTGTTTTTTTAGGTAAGCATAGAAAAGTGTAATTACGAGCTCATTATAAGATACTATATTAATAAGATATGATATAAAAGCGTTGGTGGCTCAGTGGTGTGGACTGTTGCCTTCCGATCTGAAGGTGCAGGTTCAAATCTTTTATCTTACGCTCTTACGGTGAAGGAAAACATCGTAACAGTAAAATTATGTTACCAAGTATGTCTAATGTAAAATAATAATAATAATAAATAAAATATTTTGTTAAGTAAGCTTTACTTAAATAGGCTAGATGGTGCTGTATGAATATGACCGGATATTCTCATAATATAATAGTAGGTATATTCATGTTTTTATATATGGTAACTTCTTACCGACTCTTATAGTTTGAATATCTTTCAAAATCATCAATCTTCAAAGGCAATACTTAAAGCTTTCATTTTAGGAGTAAAAATCAGTCCTATACAAAACTAACTTTTCTAAAAGTTCAGACCATTAATTAACTAGTTTATATAATGAAAATACATTGCATCTCACAATATTTTTAATGAAATAGCACTTTTTGTCTTACATGTTTTTCATACCGTGAATGTAATTTAACGTATGTTTTAGGAGTTTAAATGTTGAAATAAACTCACATTTTACAAAGTTTAATGGGATTTAATTACCAAATCTTGTATAGCGTATCTCGACGAAGTAATATAATAGCTCAAACTAGTATTTATTGGTTATGAATATCAATTACTATCTGTCAATACAGAGGAAACTCACTTTGCAGAAAAGTGCTTTCAGCGGTGATAACTAATTTTTATGCGTAGTTACCCAATGATATTCTGTATATATACTTTTTACATCATTGTGTATCGTTATGAAAAAAATATCTAGCGATCTCATGATATGATGTTGATACATATTTCTCATTTTTTTATGAAGTAAGTAATCAAGCACTACTCATCATTAGCCCATTAAACGTCCCCGTAAAGGGTGCATACTTAACCCTTAGTCTTCCACGCGGGCCCAGTGCAGATTGGTCGACTTCACGCACTACTTTTCTATCACTTCTTAGGCGTACGCAGATTTCCTCATCATGTTTTTCTTCACCGTAAGAGTGTCGGATAAACCTGCTTATAATTTCGAAAATTCAAAAAGACACACAGAGAAAAAGACATACAGAGGTATGTTCTGGCATTTGAACTTGCAGCATCCATATCGGAAGGACGACGCACTCAAGCACGCGTAGTGGTGGTTAATAAACAAGATTTAGATAGGGTAAAACTGTTCTAGATGGGGATGAGCTTTTAAAGAAAATTAAATAAATGTTCATGGGTTGGTCCATTGAAAGAGATTCAAGAGTATAGTAGGAAATAATTAATGTATAGTAGGAAATAATTAAAGTATAGTAGGAAATAATTAATGTATAGTAGGAAAGACTTGAATGTATATTGCTTGTTCCTACCATCATCATAATCTTCAGCCTATAACGACCTACTTCAGTACTTGGGCCTTCACCACAAAGTTTTACTTTGGCTAAATTGGGCCATACTAACAAACCCTCCGAAGCACAGAATCATCTTTATATTCTGATAGTTATGTGATTCAGCGTCAGTGGCTGAATGGTGTGGACTGTCGCCTTCCGATTGGGAGGACGTAGGTTCAAATACCCGCCACGTACCAATGTGTCTTAGAATTTTCGAATTATATGTACGTTATCCGACACTCTTCGGTGAAGGGAAACATCGTGAGGAAGCATACACACGCCTGCGATGAGATTCAAAGGTTGTGCGTGAAGTCGACCAATCCGAACTGGGCCCGCGTGGACGACTAAGGCCTATACACCCTATATGGGTTGACTCGTGCCCCTCAGTGGGACGTTGAATGAGCTGATTATGATGATGATGATGTGATTCAGCCACTAATTTCCAAAATAAACCGGCATAAATAACACAACTTTAAATCAAAAACCTATAACGTTTTAAGTTATTGTAGAAAATCAGAGCTACCTCGAAAGTTATACTAAATACATACCTAATAACTAAGGCAGTGTACTCATTTTTCCTCTTAAACGTTCTTCACACAGCTTTAGCACTAAGCACGTCTTTAAGATGCCGGCTAAAATTAATTATCTCTAACGATCCGTTGAGAGCCGCTGTTATTCGTGAATTTACGGCTTGCTTTCAACAACATATTACTATAATGTACATGCGGGAGTATGCAATATTTCATACACCCTAACTCGATTAGTATTTCAAAGAGCGTAACAGCTTTTTAAGTAATTTACGCATCGCTATTAAGTATTTGTTCTCCGTCATTTAAAATTAATAAACTGCAGTCAACGACAATGAATATATATTAGGCAACCAGCCTAAAACTTTCCACTGAAGAGCACGGGCTTTTTCTCAAAACAAGGCAATGTTAATCTATGTAGGTTACAGATTCACAAACACGGGGACTTAATGTGAATTGGTGGGTGTTAAGATAAAAGCCGACTGAACGTAGGTTGCAAAGCCTCGAGTCACAAGATTAGTATCTCTCTCTTTTCATCATATTCAGCTCAATTTTACACATCCCCACCGAAGGGCACGAGCCTACCCCCATGTGTGTATAGGCCGTAGTCGTCCACGCGGGATTGCCACAGTGCGGATTGGCTGAATTTCTACGTAGGCGTGCGCAGGTTTCACGATATTTTCCTTCGCCGTGAAGAGCGTCGGATGAACTTTCGAAAAGACATTGCTTCGTGGTGGGGTCCCTGCACCCTCATGGAAGGCATCAATCCACACCAATGAGCCACCGATGTCCACACCAATGATCCACCGTCATCTACTAGTATCTCTATCAATTAATTACTTTGGTAATTTAACCGTATAACCGCAAGGATTCCAGACACAATAGAAAATCATTTGTTTTTGTTGAATATCCGTTAGGTGCGGTTAAATGAATTTGTTTTGTTATTTGACGTTCATCTATGTTTTTGTGAGTCTTATTTGAAGACATGGATTTTGACTTCGGTTTATTTGACATCTAGGGATTATTAGTTCAAGTTCTGGATGTTATACTATTTCTTCTACTGTAGGTGAATATTGATGATACATATTCCTGTATTTTGTTCGAAAGAGATATTTTCCGTGACTAAATTACAGGCTGCCCTTGAACTATCAACGCCTTCGCCCCCTGACAAATGATACGACAAACAATGGAGGCTTTCAGTGGGGCCTTGACGGGATAATATATCATGTGTGGTTCGCACGGACCCCGATCACTGAACCTTGCTAGACTAAAAATAGATCTTTGAAAGGCTAAGGCTGGCTCAGACACAATTACAACCTGAGTTTGTAAGAAAATTAAATTGCGTTATTTATTTATTAGATAAAGTAACAGCATTACAGTAAATAAAATTTAAACATTGAATATGGTGTTTAGAATTCTGAGAGTACTGCAATACCACAAACATTGTACACAGCATGGTTATCATAACCCTTTGGTACAGAATTATGCATACATATTAAAATAAAATAAAACTGTTAGGTTATAAAAGTAGACAAAACTGATTAACAAATTGCATTAATAAATTAAATAGGTACAATTAATAAATTTACAATGTAATCAATAAAATACTTATTGTTTTTTTTTCATAAAATAATAAATCATTTTTTGCCCTTTTTGATGGTATATTATATTTTAAAAAGAAAATTGGAGATTGTTGAACGGGTAATATAAAAAATCATAATATGAAATTTAATTTTGGATTCTGACATTCTAGTACGAATACTAATTTTCCTCCTCCGGCTGTGACTCAGTGGATTTGAAATATTCTGCCGTCTTCATTTTAAAGATTTTATATATTTAGTTTATTTACTCGTGATTGAGGTGAATTTATAGCGTTGCGGCTGGCGCATTCGGTGGTTTTAAAAGATTATGGGATATGGATAGAAGATGAGGAACATGGATAGAAGAAGTTTAATCCATATTTCCTACGAATGTCTTAAAAGTATTGTCTCTTATATCCAGTAATTTCCCTGGCTACAGAGCCTTGTCCCCGAACTAAACAACATTTCAATTTTAGGGAAACATATCTAAGTTTTAGTGGATACCAATCTAGTTGGTTGAGCACCAAGCAGTCCACCTAATAAAGGATTAATTCAATTAAAAGATACTTTGCCATGACGACTAAAATTGGCCGCGTACAACTTATGTTGGGTCATAGATAATAATTTTCCCTTGGCATAAACAATTAATTGCTCACGACAAAAACTCCTCGAGGGTCTGACGTTGCCGCCGCGGTCTATGACAGGCGTCATTGTCTATGGTCGTTTATCAGCTGCCCTACCCTTGCCTCCATTTTGTCAGAATTGTGCGAATACTAACAGATTGTTTTGTGAATTAATAAATATCATTTCTATTAATTACACCTACATGATCCTACATCTGTTTCACTTTCTCTTTTTGATATTATATTTCCTGTATTTCCAGCCAGTTCACCAAGCTATGTTTAAGAAACCCTTAGTACATATAATATTGTCAAAAAAATGTGCTACTCGAGATCTGATGCCCATGAACATTCAAATCTCCAAATAAGCAACGAATGCTTTCTGTCCTTTAACGTTTTAACCTCACTTGCATAATATGTTCAACAGATAAAATTTTCTTTTGGGACTGCAATTCCGGCGGTTTATAAATAAGAAATAAAAGTAGGGAAAACAAAAGATATTCAGATTCAGTTATTGCGCATGTTGGTTTACAGAATGGTTCTAAGGTAGGTGGGAGCGTTTCTAGGCCTCTTCAAATCACACTCAGAAAAACATAACATTAGTGTGATTCACGCCGGTTTTCTTTGAAGTAGTTCTTCGGTCGGTAGCAAAGGTGTCTCACACTTAATTTCTTAATAAATTCTAAAAACATTATAAAAAACATGCATCTTATTATTATGTCATATACCAATTTGAAAATAATTAAATTTATATTCGGAATCCTCATATGTTACTAATATATAAGTGTTGATAGTTAAATTCCTAGACCTAATATCTGTTGTCTCGGGCGTCGAAGATAGAGTGGCATTGATGGAGAATAATAACTGTTTATCAGACCGTCCTGTACACTTGAAACCTAAAAAAAGATCCCGCAAGGCTTTCAAGGAGGACCTTTGAAATAGTTGAAACATCATCAAATCCATCGAAGGCTCCGTAAACTACAAAGGTTTAACTTAAAATAGTAGCTTGAAAACAGAAAGGTTTACAATACGCTATCGATGAAATCAATTGAATCATCCCTTCTAACCTTTGTGTAAATCTTTTCCTTTCCTTTTGGATTTTTGATTGAATAAATAAAACAGCGCTATTTTTTGAATGGCAATAATAAAAATTCTACAAAATCATTGAGAATATTGGCGATAGCTTAGAAACTTTTGATTGCAATAATTTTATGATAATGGATCTGATTTAAGAATTAAAAATAAAATATCATTAATTTACTATATTACTATTAGTAGGGAACCTTATATGTTTACCTCGAGCGCGCTGGTTTTGTATCCTTGTGTACTCTCAACGCGGCAAGTCCACAACATTTACCATAATAAAAAGTAATCGCAGTAAGGATCCTTAGACTTGGCACGTCTTTGTCTTGATTTCATTACTTTTTAGATAATCAAGCATCCATATTTTTTTTACAGAATGTTTTTGGTGGGATATTTACTTACATATATTTTAATCTATATATCAGAAAACCCACAGCGTTTTATTTCAACAGTTGAAATTATTATTTAACACATTACATACATTTCCTTCACAGAGCTTGTAACATAAACTGAAGACCATAAATTCAAATGAAACGCTCAAAAACATAACATTCAAGACACCAAAATGTATATTTAAAGCGAACAAAACGAAATATTTTCCCAAGTGGCAACTCCAGAAAACTAGCTTTTACCAACTACTTGTTATAAATATGCGAGACTTGAGACCCCCGTAAATATGAGGAGAAAATGTCCCCAGGCGAGTAAGGTCCAGTTAAGGACATATGCGGATTTTAGTTTTGTAAACTTAAAGTTATTCCCGGTTACTGTCTCTAGGGACCGATAACCTTTCATTTGTTGAGGCGGTCCCGTAACTTGGTGAGGTTTCATGTTACTAATATAATTAAATAATAAAACTGACGTCCCCAGATGATTTATAATGGTATTTAGAATTAAGAGATATTTCATTTTTATCCCTAGCGTTAAATTGCTTGGTTAGGAGCAGCCGTTTTTACTTTAAAGTTTATTTATTTATTTTACGTGACTATAAAGGTTTCCACACATTTATTTATTTATTAGTATTAAAAACCGCTTCGGATGAGAAAAGCAGAGGACCGGGATATCTGGCGCAAAAAGGGGAGACCTATGTCCAGCAGTGGACTGCGATAGGTTGAATAGAAATACCGCTTTGTACAAATGCACATATTCTGTCAATTTTTACTTTTGAAAAAATTAGGAGTTAAGCACTTGGTTGTAAGTGGCAGCTAACATGTTGATATTATTCCGATAAGGAGTCCATAATGCAGGTGCCGCTTGAAATGTAATCTCAAAACACTGTATTCAATGACTTAAATACTAGCTGCAGGGCGAGCCAGCCTAAATCACAAGTCATGTATGTATAAAAAAGCTTATTGCGCGAGAAATATAAGAGGCAACCATGTACATACAAGACCTCTTTAACCTACTCTTATATAACCAAAGATATTAACACAGGGCCATCAAGCCCCAATTCAAACAGAGCTTGTATATATGACCCACTGAGGGCGACAAGCCTATCCGTAAAAGGTGTCCGTAATAGGCCTTAGTCGTCCACGCGGGCCCTTTGCGAATTAGCTAATCATGCACGACCCATGAATCTCTCCGCAGTACTCACTATATTTGCCTTCACCGTTATAGCGTCGGATATATGTACATATAATTACAAAAATTCTAAAATAAATTGGTACTTCAGTTCGGAAGACAACAGCTCATCTAACGAAGCTCTATATTATGTACTAGCTTTTGCGTGCGACTTCGTCCGCGTGGAATAGTTAAGTACTTTGGCCTAACGCTCTCTTTAACCCTTCGTTTATATAGGTGAGTTAAAACTGCGATATCTCATAAGATATTAATTTAAGTCGAATGATGTACAGGGCCATTTTGTTTAAAATGAAATACTTGTGATAATTAAAGTATTTATTTGGATAAGGACTATTATCATATTTATGAAAACACCTTCGCAAATGATGCATTATTTAAGAATGAATTTTTAGAAAAAAAAAATTTATAGGGCACTAACCTTAAAAGATAGACATATGCTGTCGTGGACTTTTTTGTAGTCCTTTTTAAGGGGAACAATACTCTCATACATGATTTTTGAGAAACTTTAACCGTTTACGCAGCGGAAGCTCCAATCATGAAAAAATCCCCTCCGATATTGAAACATTTTTCATTGCTGCTCCGCTTTTATTGCTCGTAGCGTAAAAATATATAGCCGTTCCGATAATATTAGCCTTCCTCGTTAAATTAGCTATCTAACACTGAAAGAATTTCACAAATCGAAAAAGTAGTTCCTGAGATTAGCGCGTTCAAACAAACAAACTCTTCAGCTTTATAATATTAGTATAGATGTATTTATAAAAAAGTATATAAGTATGCTTATCCGTTGTTCAGTACCTATACTACTGGCTTCACACTTAACTGTGTGAATGTCTGTGGACATTTATTTATTTATATACATTAATATTTAACGTAGAATAGTATGCCACCATCCGTACCCTTATCGAAGGAAACTTAATAATCCATAATAACGTTACTTGGCATACTCGTAATTCATTAACAGGTCAATAACCTCAATGTACGTTTGCCTGGCACGGACTATAGAATGCGACACAGAGAGTTTCTTTATTTTTTCACTTTCTTTATTTTTATATATTACAATGCATAAATCCACCGTCATATGATACACTTGCTTTGTTGTGGTTGGTTTATATAATGTTCTTTCATGTTTTTGTTCATTATCCTGGCACAGATTATTTGACACTATTTACATATTATACTATTTCCTTTCGCACAACACCTAGTAAAGCAGGTCATGAACCCAGACTGTCGTTTGTCTGGCGCGGTCTATAGAACACTAAAGGGTGATATTTCACTATTAATTTGAATTAACGGTCATACGATGCTATATATTCAAAGGGTAAATAAACTCGTTTGCTTGTGTTTTTGGAGTCACTCAAATTGCTATTCGTATTTGTTTATCCAAAAAACAAGTTGAGACGTCAGAAACCAAGGATTAAGATCAGTTCTGTTTTTTAACTATTTTTATTTGTATACCATAAAATTTGCATATTATACTGAGCAAATACCTATTTAATACTATCTGAACTGAACTATGGATTCCACAATGGCGTCTCAAATACCATAGATTTTGACAAAATCTTTATTTATAGTTTGATAATGGACAATAATTTGTGGTTTAATCTACTTTTTGCTAACCCTCTAAATTTGTGCACAGAATTTATGGTAATCAATATTACATATCAATATAACACACGAAGAATAGGAGCATATTTATCATCTTCGTCCTTCCGAAATATAAAATACTTAGGTTAGGTACCCACGCTTTCCTGATCTCTAGTTATACACGGCCTAGTTGCGTAAACTTTCTGCTGCTAACAAATAAAGTAAGGGAAAAAATATATTTCGATAGATTTTTAGCATCTGATCGGCTCACACATGTTTCTCCACGTGTACGCCGTTGTTATCAAACAATATAAAAAATGTCTTATCTATTCAACCTCTCGCAGTCCACTGCTGGACATAGGTCTCCCCAAATTTTCTCCGCTTTTCCCATCCAGTCTCCACTAGCAACATTTCGCAAGTCGTCGGTTCATTTTCCAAAAAATGTCTGAGCCTTTGAATTCCAGATAAAATATATTTTTTTGGATTTCGATAATAAATATCCGTTTGCTTCAGTCAAAGTGTTAATGATGAAAAATCGTTAACACAAATCAGTGATGCAGTAATGCCCGTCGGGCGCAGTGGTCGAGGATCCACGGTTTTTCCATTGAATGAAACTGCACGTTGTGACACAAATGATTCCGAGCTGACACAGCGCTTTTCATCGGGCCAGTTATCAACAAGACTATAGATATTGTAAAATATACGTTGGATTGAATTTGTTTTTTTTTTAATTTTTGCTTTTCGGCTAAATTATTAATTTTACCAGAGTGCCAGGAATCTAGACACAATGGAAAATATTGTTGTGACGCTTTAAGACGTCTCTGGTGGGCTTTGCCCCTAACAGTTAAACAGAGATGTTCAAACACATTCCAAAATCAAACCCACGGGGTTCACAAGCAGCGTTTTATCACCACTGCGGAAGTTAATATAATTAGAACAGGAAAACCATTTCTAATATATCCGACTGGTTTTTTTTCGTTCCTGTTATATATATCTGAGGAATTGAGAGATATTGAGTATTTTACGAGGTTCTCCCGGGTAACAGCCGTCTTTTATATTGATCTACGATGAAAACGATCTCGAAATCGAAAAGGGGCTCTCCACGATTGTTGAGAGGGGTTGTGATATATTTATGTCTTTGACGACGTTAAAGCGAGTGCATTACAATGAAGGTTTCTATAATGAATATAATTCATCAATTTACATAATGTAAACATTAAGGTAGAGGAAAAGTATGTAAGAGCCCGTTAACTTTTAACTTTTAAAATATCACTGATTCGGGTGTTCTCTACCTCTTCGACCTGTCGTAGTCCAGTGTTGGACAAAGGTCTCCCTCATCTTGCGCCAGATATCCCGGTCCTCCTCTTTCTTCATCCAGCCTCCTATTGCTACTAAATAATAGGTCACTTTCAGATTTTAGTATTAGAGCATTGGCAATTTAATCACATCATTGGTTTTTTTTATGATACCAAGTGTACAGGACGGTCAAGACCACAGACATCCGAATATACAATTAGACTGGACAAGCCGCCAAGTTTATAGGCAGTCCCAGTGTCGCAATTTCTTTTCGGTTCTTATCTGTGAAAAGTTATTATATTTCTTGATAAATTTACTGATTCATTGCGATGATGGCATGTTACAATTGCACAGGATGGCATTTTGGGAAAAAACGGTAATTTCTTCTAATATTCGTGCGTCTTGACTCGTCTCACAGAGCGTAAACTGGCAGCCAGTGTATGCTCGTTGAGCTTACATTTGTCGCACTTAAAAACGCAGGCTTGCCCCATCTCCTGTATTGGGAAATCTGTGGTCAAGACGCTCACCTAATGGTGATACGCTTGATCATGACAGAGCGTTATTCTCCATCAACGCCGCACTGGGCCCATCGTCCGAGATAACAGTTGTTAGGTCTCTAATATCATCACTAGCTACAGTGCCCTCATCCCGAAACACAGAAGTGCAAAACATTTCCATTTCACGGGACGATATCTGGCACTGCGGTGGTAGACAATTCAATACCGAGTCTGCCACCTAGTTTGAAAAGTAATATAATTCAGTGCTTCGGAGGTCACGTTAGCTAGAAGTGAGTTTCAATTTTATGTTATGGTAGGCCCTTTAATGCCAATGACACCTAAAGGCGTCAGAATCAATATATTTTCTATTGAGTTTTGATTGCTGGCGTTCAAGGGTAAAAATATTGTCTATGTTTTAAGGATGTCCTTGTTGGTATTATGAGCAATAAAGGAAATGTTTCATCACCAGCCTATAACAACCTACTGCAGGCCATCCCGCACAGCTAGCTGTGGGGAGATTGACCGAAATCCACGAACGCCAGCCTATCACAATTGCTGGGTGCATACCGTGTACCATCATAAGATAGTAGCTCGAATTCTGAAGCACGGAATCATATAGGTGGTAGATTCGATACAGAGTCGTCTAGACGTACCACTACAGTGAGATACATATCTTCCCGTGAAACTGGAGTGTTATGTATTTTTGTATTTCGAGTGGACGTCCTGACCGTCCAGTACACTTATAACATAAAAAATCAGGTGTTTTAGCTTGCAATATAATATCCTTATTTCTTACCAAACTGTTGAAAATCGCACAAAGTTACATTCACTATACGCTCTCCTCTCGGGATTCAAACCTACGATCTCCGAATCACAGTGATTTAAGACAGACCAGTATATACAATAAGTTAACCCATTGAACGTCAATTCAGACAATTTAAAATAATTTGTTTGTGACGCTTTAAGTCGTCTTTGGCGGTAAATAATGTAAACGATAAAATAATTTCATTACTTTCCAACCGTAATATGATTTTCAAATACAATGTAGAAAAAGAGCCGATACCGTTTGACTCGCGTTTCTGTATACAAATGAAAAGGATACACTTTTTCATTTTGTTCGACGCAATATTGGATGGTCAGAACCGTTTCGATTAAATTACACAATAGCCTGTATAGCATCGAATATTCAGTATTTTCAATTGAAACTGATACAACTTCCATATAACTTATAGCATCGCGGAGAGACATGATTTTGCCACTATACTACCTAGTTCTAAGCAGAGAGTACTAATACTCTATGGTGCTAAGATCTTGCATTTTTCTTAATTAAGTTTTTGTGTATTTGATTTTGACTGTTGTCATCGGTGAATGTTGTGTACACCTGTTATTGACATACATACTAGTCTAAGTTGTAAGGAAATTGTGTACTTTTAATGCTCTGTGTGTTATGTGTACCTAATTAAATAAATAAATAACTTAAATAATGCAAATAATGGACTTTAATTAGACTATAGTGAAACAGAGAGGTAATTATAGCCAATAAAATAAGCCCTTTAACTTTTACACGCACCCACCCAAAGTTACATTTGTTTCTACAAATACAAACACACATACACAAACACGCACGCACTCACTCTCACACACACACGCACATTATTTTTGATTTTTTTAAAGCTGGCATAGAAGTCAGGTGTTTCAGAACATAATAATTGTAAATGTTTTATGTTAACAAATAAACTATTATTATTTCCCCCGTGATAAATACTTGAATGTCAGCAACATTCGCCTATAGCGTTCCGCTGTAAGCCTCAGGTCTTTCCGCACAGCATAGCTACGAGTAGATAAGGCCCTTACCCGCCTGCAGTCTCTGTACCAATATATTGTTACCAAGACCAACGTCTTTACTGCTCTTTGAAACAAAAACATACGGACAACCAGGTAATTCAGCCTCCAATTTCCTAACCAATCAGGGAAATCCGCACGCCGGGATTCGAACCAACAACCCACTGATCTAAAACAACTCTCAGACCACAACCTACTCCACGAACAACACCTGAATTTAATTCAAACCTGCAGGCGGTAATTAGCTTATTATCAGTAACATAATACAACGTTGACTACGTAATGATCTCTCAAGCGATATACCTTTATCCTAAATTACCTATGCTTGATGTAAGCTGAAGATTGCATACCAGTGTTGCTATTTAGCGCCAATTTGGCTATCTTTCTTACCGGTGTCTATAAAATTATAAATATCCACTGACATTCAAATAGCGCCAATCTAGCCCAAGTTAAGCGTGAAGCCTATTATGGGTACTAAACAACGGATAAACATACTTACATATATTTTTGTAAATAAATACATATAATAATGTTTGTGCCCCCGTGAATCGGAATCTTGGCAGCTGACGGCTCGACCATCACACACATGTCATTATATTCGTTGCTATCGTAGCTAACTGGCTATATCATCATCATCATCAGCTCATTAAAACGTCCCCACCGAGACACAGCCTACCCGTATAGGGGATTAGGCTTAGTCATCCACGCGGGCCAGTGCGGATATAAACTTGGCTATATACTTCCACAATAAAACCATACAGTCACATTTTCGAAATAAGGTATCACAGACAGTGCCCTGTGCAGAGTGTGCAGAGGGGGGGAACGTTGCTCCTTAGTTGCACGGCGTAGTTCACATCCGCTTCTGGAGGAGCTGGGCTGGTTGGATGACCAAAGTCGATAAGGCTCACGTACTACTACGTGCGTAATGTCCTTTAAAACTAAGTGCGGCAGTGGCGGCAGACTAGTGCCACTCATAAATGATAACTTTTTATTTTAATTTCAGTATCATTTCTAAGAAAAATATATTTTTTCGGAATCGGGGACGAGACCACGTTCCAAGTTTTTTAATGACATTCACACAGCACTGTCTAGCCAAGTTAAGCGTGAAGCCTTAGTATGCTACTGAACAACGGTAACCGCTCAAACGTAGCACGGCGTAGGCAATATAATCATAAATTTGTTTGTGGTTTCCACCCGTCACGTACGATCGCATAACACATTGGATACTATGCGGTAACATTTTTTGAAAGACGTATTATACATAGGAAACCCCAGATCAAATAAACAGATATTTTCATCAAATGTTTACTGCCTGGGAGAACCGCCCTTCGTGTAAGTAGCCGATGTCTCGACCATTAAACCTTGGTCGTCGAAATGCAATCCAAGTTACTCGGAAGCTCCGGAGACCAACCCATGACATAAAACATAGACAACATACACTCACATGTGGAATTACACACTAACACAATAGATCAGGCAGAAATAAAGAAAGATAATAAAAACTATATTGATGCTCTATTACTCTACTCGATTTCTACTTATTATGTTCGTCTTCTTCTTTTATCTAAAAACTCATTAACGTCCCTACCGAGGGCACGAGCCTACCCGAAGGAGTCCCTTAGTAGTCCAGGCGGGCAAGGTAGTGCGATTGGCCGACTCTCACGCTATAACTCTGAATCTCTTAGTAGGCGTGCGCAGGTTTTTTCAGATGTTTTCCTTCACGTTATAGGTCGGATAAAAAAATAAAAATAAAATAGTTTTATTGCTCAATATAAAACTATTACATGCATAAAGTCCCCAGTTAGTACATACTTGTGTTGGGGATGACTTGCTCTCTCCATGAACGTACAAAATATATTGAGTATTGATACTAAGAAGAAAAGAAACAGGAAACTTAAAAGAAAATACTACAAAATAAACTTTCATATAATTTAGAAAATTCGAAAAGACATTGGTACGTGGTGAAATTTGTACCTGTGCCTTCAGATCGAAGGCAATAGCCATACAATCTAAATGAGCCCTCGACGTATATTCTACAATTTCACTAAGTATTCTACGCAGTGGGGTTCTGAACACACCGTGTAGTTATTGAAAATAACTAATATCTTTACGTCACAATTTGCAACAGTATGTCACCTTCAGGATCTCTCACTGGTAATTCTATGCATCAGTTGTCACTTGACCATCACCAGATGGCTATCCTGCTTGTTGATGAACTTTAAAAATTTTGTTATAATAGCATTGTAATACGACAGATAGGTATTTATTAATTGTAGAAGTTATACTGAACAACTACTGCAAATCTGGGTAAATTCTATTTAAAACTTTCATATAAACTCAAAATATATCTACAACATTTCGATACTAACTTAATTAAAAAAACGCAGACGTATATAAAAATAACTATTTAAATAAGATAGCTGGCTTGAAACTCTTTTACATGTAAATGCATAGTCCAACGCAACTCAAACGTATGAATAATTAAGTTTAAGAGCTGGTATTTGAAAGTCAAAGTGAAATTGCCGAGTCAAAATAATATAAGACGAAATTACTGGTAACATAACAGTTCATTATTCAATATCCTTGCTGAAATAAACTGGATTTGAGGCTTAAGAAGCGAATTCGTAGAAATCTTGTTAGAATTGGCCCTATAAATCTCGTTAATTTACATAAGTTGCGTGGAGGCATTTTAGAGGGCAAAAACTTCCGGATTTTAGACAGAGTATTTAATGGTCCTGCTTAATCATTAGATTAGGTCGGTGTATTTATTGAATCCAGACTTCAATAATATCACTAAAAATCAGTGAGATGTGTTTCATGTCATAAAAAAGGATACGGGAAAAAATAAAAACAATTAATTATGGCAAATATTTAGCAAAAAGGCGCGAAGTCTATAATGCGTAGTTCAATTTTATTAATATTATAATTAAAAGTATCCATAGACATTTTTGCGGCACCATCTTGCCTTAATCTATTTTATAAGAATTAGTAAAAAGACTCATCAGTCACATTATTTAAACTAGCGACCGCCACGCTTCGCACGGGTGCAATGGTGATATTCGTGATAGCACGCTCCGCCTCCCAGTCGACCGATCCACCCAAACTACGTACCGCAACTTTTAAATATTTTAATTAATATAATAATAATATTATTATGTTAGAAAATCTTAGTATCTCGACTGTTGTCAGTATTAAAGAACAGTAGGGCTTACGGCCAAGTATCTGATCCTTGTAATTATGTTGTTATTGAGTTATATTATTTGTTTGTATTATAATTATTATCTATGTTGTGTGGTTCGGGTTTTGTATCTGATGATAAGGGAACACTGAGATGGATTCTGATTCGTTAATTCAGCATTGCGTCTTGATTGTTTTGGAGAGTGGGCCTGGATGGGTTAGAAAACGGCGAACTATGGAGCATGTGTCTATAACTTTGATTTTTGTAGGGGTATGTAGTTATTTCGTGTAGTTTCAGTAGTTTCAAAGCTTCGATTAGAGTTTTTGGCACACGCCAGTGATGAAATGATGATACGTATAATTTTATTATTTGTTGGTGCCACATTGTTTATTTCATGCTAGGAATGTATTTTGGTTCTTTTTAGTGTTTTTGTTCTAATGTGGGTGTTTGGTACGG
Source organism: Leucinodes orbonalis (assembly GCA_019425675.1). NCBI lineage: Eukaryota > Metazoa > Arthropoda > Insecta > Lepidoptera > Crambidae > Leucinodes > Leucinodes orbonalis. Next base: position 25,647 of record PQWD01005712.1, read on the forward strand.
CGATACTATGAGGTAGGTTTAGTGTCTTTAAGTAAGTGTGTTTCTGGTCTATTGCTGAGTATGATGCGGTCAGTTATGATATCTCGGTCCAGTGAGTTTGGTTGTACTATTTCTAGAACATTTTGTTTGTATTTGTGTCTGTATATGGGGTGTAATGAATCTAGTAATTTGTATTTGTGTGCTATGAGTTGTGAATGTGTTTGGCTACGTTGTCGTGCGGTGTGTATATCTGTGTGGTAGTACGTTGCATCTCTGTTAATTTATTTAATTATTATTATAATATCTTCGAAAATATTCATTAAATCATTGCTGTAAAGGGCCATATCTATATTAAATCACATGTGTTATGGTATTATATTTGGATAGGATTACGCAGTATTGTGAAATCCTTCGGAAATTTGCCATTATTGTACAAAACTTAGTAGGTACATCATTTTTGTAATCTCCTATGTTTGCAAAGTAAGCGACAAAATTAAATGATTATGACGTGCATTAGAAACCTCAAAGATAACAGTAATGAACTTCTTTGAATGGATATTATTACATATAACTTTCGTCTTGAATCACTCAATCGATTAAAAAAACCGCATCAAAATAAGTTGCGTAGTTTTTAAGATTTAAGCGCACATAGGGACAAAAAAGTGACTTTATACTACGAGTATGTAGTGATATTGCAAAGTGCAACAAGTTCTGCCGATTGCGTAAATATTACACGCCCCTTCAGGGAGTGTGAAAGTTTATTCAATAAGGTTCGAAAGCTTTAGTGTTAATATTTTTGACATATAGATTAACTGTCACGTCGATCGAAACTAACACGGCTCTGGTAATACAAACTTCGCTCCATGTGGCTTCAACCTGTCAATATAGACATTGCCATATGAAAAATTCAAGTTAGAATATAAAGAAATTCGCTGCAATATTCGGGGCGGGTAGGATATTGCTTTCAATGAAACGCAAACTTTTAGTATACACACAATAGCATTGAAGTTGTTTAAAATTATTATTTTTAACTTTAACCGACTGTGACAGAAGGGTTATGTTTTTAATTTGATGATCCTGGAGGTCATGTAATGATCGAAATAATAGTAATAAAATCTACTCTACCTTTGCTTAGTGTTTAATAACCTTTATATAACCCTATATAACATACAAAAAGCTTGACTCATGTATATATACACTATAAAATACATAGGTTAAGTTTTGTTTTAAGCTTCACAAAACTACTGCCAACAGCTTGCCATGTTGATGGTAGATTAGAATACAATCATCAGCACCAATATCTTCATAAAACCTAACGTAAAATTGTTGCTATCCACGTGCGACTAACATGAATTCTGTTTCAAAATTATTCTTATAAGTTAATACGGTGTGTACAAACTTACAATTTTTTTTAAAGAATATTATAATAAATAATACATATAAAAAGCCGATGACGTTCCTTATCAACTAGACACAAAGCAAGGCGTTGTTACAGCGACTACACAAGTCAAGACATCGTATTCAAGCATGTGCTACAACGACCCGCGCCGCAACGCTCGTATTCTAATTTTTCTTTGTGTAATAGCTAACAAAATGTTCAAAACAAACGCCCAGTATATTATATTCATACCGTAATTATTGACACAAGACGCCTGGAAGTATGTAAATAAATTTATTCCCCCTCGCACAAAAGTTTCACTTTTCGTGCAAGTTTAAAAGCCGTACGCGAAATCGTTACAGATTCGCACCCCGGCATTTGTAATTATAACAATTAACTCTCGCATTAATTCGTGGAAATAACCGAGTGACGTCATATACAATGTCCAATTTGAAATTCTAATCTCAGGCGCTGCTTATTAATTAACATTGATTATTAAAGACAAGTCTTACAATTTGCAGTGAAAAATCTACATAGCGATTTGCTTAGTAAGTTTCGGTTGTCGGTTAATTGGAGTTTTGTTGGAAAGCAATTTGTTAGCGCCAGTAATAAAAGGAAATCTATTAAATCAATGAAGTTTTATTATAAAAAAACAACCAGCCGATTTCCAGCTGGTTCAATAAAGAGTTTCATAATAGGTATTTATACTTAATCAATTCAAGTCACTGTGGGTCTGATCTATTTTAGGATTTGTCTTTAAGATATCCCTTTTATTATTTTCCTTTCCGGATACATTAATTAAGAATATCCGAAATGTTAGTATATGCATATTATTCCTGTTATTGTATTTTCAATGTTCCGTAGCTAAATGGAAAAAACGGAACCCTTATAGATTCGTCAAGTCTGTCTGTCTGTCTGTCCGTATGTCACACCCTTTTTTCTCTGAAACTATAAACACTATATCAAACTTTGTAATATATATGTATTCTGTGAACCGCTATTAGGTTTTGACAAGAAACTTGAAAAAAAATATAATATATTTTGGGTTTCCCTATACATTGAAACGAAACTCAAAAAATGTTTTTTCATTGTACCCCCCCGTCTGGGGTATCAATGTGTAGAATTTCAAAAATGATAATGAGGTTTCTTATATTTTTTTTTATAAATTGAATAGTTCGCACGAGAGATACTTCCAAAGTTGAAAAAATTGTGTCCCCTCCTCTAATTTCTAAACTATGGGGTTGATAAATCAAAAAATAATATAGGTAGTTACATACATATGCTTCAATGTTTAGTTTATATCATTGCATGCTATTGGTTTCGACACACGGCTGACGCCTCGTTAATATTTATGCGACCCTAAAAGCACAGGAAGTATTTAAAAATTAAAATTTTATATCTTTATGTTTTACAAACAGCTACTCCCCAGTTGTTTTGACTCAATGCAGATTTTTATTCGGAGCACCCCTGCTGTGCGATGTTATAATAATAATTTTCATCTTAAACGAATTTGTAAATCAATGGGAAAGCGAATTTGTTTGATATTAATATGTTACTTATACACGTCATTCATGTTATGTAAGTATTTATGGCGTGGAACGAATTATATTGAAAACTTGGAAAAAACATATTGAAATCCCTGCTTTGTCTTAAGACTCAGTCTTCCAAGAAACAAAAATCTTATAAGTAAAATGAATGCATTTTCAATTAATGATTCATTTTGACGACCTATGTCGTCAACCAAATCGTTCAAACGTTGGCTACTACAGCAAGCTTTGGTTTAATTTTGGCACTAAAAATATTTGTTGTATGCATACGAGTTTGTCTGTTTGTATTGGCCTGGGATTCTTTGTTTAATAAGTATTTATTATAAAAAAAACTTATAAGTATATTTATCTGTTTAGTAACTAATCATTATATAGCTTCTTGCCCATTTTGGGCTACGAGTTGATACGACTGTTTGAGTGTCAGTGGATATGTTTTTCAATGAAAATCAAAATATTCCATACTTTACATAGTACTACACCAATTTCTATGTAGCATTTTCACTTTAAGCAAAAAATTATAACATTTCATTATTACGATCTGTTGAGAATTGAGTGATCGTTCTAAATTCACGGAATTTGAACTGAGCGGGGGTGGCAAAAGCAATGGAATTCCGTGGATCCCAAATGGCGCCATTTCTCTCTGCGGAGCGATTATAATAAATATTTAACCCGGTAATGTAATATTTTGATGAGTACGTACACATTTTCTGTCAAAGTATTTTTTATTAAAATTAATTTTCATTAAACCATAATCCACGTTTACACGTAACGCTCTATCCGTATTGGGCCGCGTGGTGAGTTATGGCCCAATCTCCCCATAGCTATGCTGTTCGGGAAGGCCTGCGTACTGCAGCGGACATTATAGGCTGATGATTATGAAACCTTTCCTATCAACATATCTTTGATCTTTGAGATCTCAGAAGAATAAAAATCATCTTTCTTTAAAAGGGTACTAGAAGTACTATTGACGAATATTTATGTCATTAAAGACCATGGTCTTAAATTGCTCAGCTATTTCAGTGTTTATAAAATATGTGTAGATTGAAATCATTGTTTGAAAAAGGCTGTACAGTTTCTCAATAATTTTCGCTTTGCAACGTAACATTAAATATGCAGCATTAAAATAATCCATATTATAGGTAAAATAGTGATATCTAGTGACAGGTGACATGAGGATCACGCGGTTGCGCACGCGGCTCGAACCCGCGCCTTATCGCAGATGATTGATCGCCAGTAATGGCGCGGACGGGATTCATTCATTAATCATCCGGGAACACGGCAACTGTATACTGTTTAATGTGTTCAGCGGTTTTGAAGCTTACCGCGACTATACGAGTGCTTAAGGCAGGTTAATAATATTAATAAGTTTTCTCATTTTACAACAAACTTAAAAATAAATACTACAAATACCGATTACAAAACCGTAAACTAAAAAGAACTGTCAGCTGTTGGTCTCCTTCAATGCTCCTCTGTCATGATTAGGCGTATGACTTACCATCAGGTGAGCGTCCTGACCGCTGTATACTAATCCGCTCGAACGTAGTACGCGCGTAGACAATAGATTCATCTATTATGTTTTTTTACTATCCAGCCGTGCTACGCAAGACCGCTTATAACATCAAAAAGCAAAAATAGGCACGAGCCTACGCATATAGGCTATTTAGGCCTTAGTTATCCACGCGAGTCCAGTGCGGATTGGGCGATATCACGCTCAACATTTGAATCTCTTCGTAGGCGTGCGCAGGTGTCCTGACGATGTTTTCATTTACCTTAAGAGCGTCGGATAACGTACATATATTTTCGGAAATTCGAAAACATTGGGTACGTGGCGGGATTTGAACCTGCACCTTCCCGGGCGGAAGGCAACAGTCCACACTATTGAGCCACCTACGCTCTATAGCCACTTTCGCTCTATCTGAATAAATAAATATATTAAATTGACAATAATAAATGATCTAGGCAAAATTAAGTTTACATTATTTTAATTAAATTTATTCAATGGTACAGTGCCGGTGATTATTTATTTATATTGTCTGATGAATAAAAACGAAAAAAGTTCACATCTTACCGAAAACTGTATCCAGCAAGGTTACAATACGTAATCATAACTTATTGCAGCCCCTGCGAGAGGTCGGGTCGGTATTTCTTATATCAAAAGTCGTTTACTAATGGTATCACCATTAACATCTGACATGGGCTTTTTAATGGAAAATATGTTCGCTACAAAGGTTGATTGTGCGTACCAAGCCATGCCACGGACAATGTTGCTCATTCATCGGAATCTACTTAACTTTTTAATGATTTTTAAATGTCATGGTGATATTTTGGAAGCTTTTTTGGGGAGTACCTATGCGTGTGATGATTTTTAAAATTAGGTTATTACGGAAGGAATATCAATCTTTAATCAACTTTATCTTCAGTCTTAGTTTAATACTTATATTATATCAATAATTAAAAAAATAAAAATCCATTGAATTTAAAAATGCAATAAAAAGTTAGTAAAGATGTATAACATATAAGCAGTACCTATTAATTAATATATATTTACTAGGTGGTAGACTCCCTTTTGTGTCGTCTTGGTAGGTACCGTAAAATAAGGGTGCTTTTGTGTTTCGGGATGAGGGCTAGCTAGTGAAATTATCGGTATAAGAGACCATCCGGTGACAGGCGTAGTGTGACATTGATGGAGAATAATCACTGTCTATCAGTTGTTTATCTCCTTCAATGCCGCTCAGTCATGGTCAGGTGTATCACTTACCATCATCAGCGTCCTGACCGTCCTGTTCTATCGTAACGTAAAAGAATACATAATCAGTTCATTTAAATGTCCCCACTAAGGGGCAATCTTACCGTATGGGTGTATAGGCGTTTTGAAAATTCGTAAAGACATTACATGGTGGGATTTGAACCTGCACCTCCAGATCGGAAGGTAACAGTCCACACCAATGAACCACCGAAGCTCTATCAGTCGACACAACAATCATCTATGATAGCAAGCGAAGAAATTTATCTCATATGCTGATTCTGTCGAATGACTTTTGTCGACCCATCCGACGATCTACCACTGCAATACTGCTTAACTTTGATTATGCATTGCATACCGAATGCACTAGCCGCTATGCGCCCAGCTTTGCCTTACAAAAACTAGAAATATTGGTATATTTTGTATTAAGAAAAACAATCCGTAAGAGCTAAATTTACCGACATAGCCGCCAGATCAGCAAGTTGAAGTGGCAGTGGGCTGGTCACGTATGTCGCAGAACCGGTGGCGTTGGAGCAGACGAGTTCTGGAGTGGAGACCGCGTCTTGGCAAGCGTAGCGTAGGACGCCCTCCGGCCCGATGGAGCGATGACCTGCGAAAGGTCGTTGGTGGAAGCTGGATGAGAAAACGGAGGACCCGGATGAGACGCAAAATGGGGGATACCTATGTCCAGCAGTGGACTGCAATAGGTTGATAAGAGAGATGTCTCATTGAGTTTTCTTCGTGATTGTGCATCTAGTTAGTTTATTATTGGTCTTAGCTAACAGTCTAAATTCATGCTACCCAAGCCATGCTGTGAAAAACGCCTGTCTTTGCAGTGGTGCTGGTAAACATTAATGATAAATAGAGATTTCGGTAATCTACGTCATATCCCAATGATTCTGCATGCTTAAAAACGAAAGTCTTTAAGCAATTAATGTGTTAGCATGGTTAGGACCATGCTAACACACGCAGCTGAGACATGGACACTAACAGCAGACTGGTTCACAAGTTTAAAGTCCCTCAACACGGTGCGAGCTATTCTCGGGATCCCTTAGGGACAAGATCAGAAATAACTTTATTTAATCCGTAAGAGAACTAAAGTTACGAAAGGCAATTTGAAGTGGCAATAGGATGGTTACGTATGTCGCACAATCGTTGGCCGTGGAACAGATGTAGGATGCCTTCCGGCCCGATGGACGCGACTTGCGAATGGTCGCTGGTGGAAGCTGGATGAGAAAAGCGGGGACCGGCATATCTGGTGCAAAATAGGAAGACCATATCCAGCAGTGGACTGGAATAGGTTGAAGAGAGAGAGATAGATTTCACTAGCAGCTTTTAATTAACTGTAAACGATTCCTGTTCCTTTAGTCTCTTTATTAATCTTATCTGAAATGGGTTTAAATATAGCATCAAGTATGTAATTACGAAGCTACTATTAGCCACGGTTGACAAAGCAGGGTTTAGCGTCACAGCTTGTTTCAATCTACGTTGGACACGCGATATTAACATAATGTGTTTTATGCTGATGGTACTTGAAGCTATTTTGGGATGGAGAAGGTTATTGAAGATACACATACAAGTAGCCTGCATTCTCTATTCATCACAATTGATGTTATGACCAAAATATGTAAATACGATATTATTTGTGAGAGAACTTATGTTATTATTTTATCAAGTTGAAGTGGCTATAGGCAAGTCACGGATATTACAGGACCGACGGTCGTGAGAGCAGACGCTTAAAAAGGAGTAGTGTAGGACGTCCTTTGGCGCAGTGGACTTACGAGTTGTCAAATGCTACTTCTGGTGGCTGACAGTTGATGTGCTAAGGTAGCAAATTCCGTCTAAGTAAAACTTTATGTAAAACTGCTCTCTACGGAAATGCTAATATAAATCCAGTCCCTTAGGCATAAAAGTATATCTTCTTTTATATTGCGCTTCTTTCTAGTGGTCCCAGTATTCGACAGTCACTCTCTTATTTTAACGTGTCACAGTCCATTGAACGTAATTAATCCCCACTTTGCAAACATCTGCTTTATCCATGGACATTTTAAAACAAAGTCTAAATCTTTTATTTGCGGAAACTCAATTCTTACATACAAATGTTACCTGTAGGTACCTACTTTGCTCGATAGACATATCCTTAACTATCGAGTATTAATATAATTGAGATCAATTAGCACAGAAAGAATATTTTGCCATTAAACTCTATTGAAGTTGACAGCTTATTTCACTAACAGAAAATCCGCGACGACTTGAGTTCCTAGAGATAAATTTCTGTTGTTAGATGCTTAGGCAATTGCATATAACTGGAAACTGACTGGTGGTTCAACCTTTGTTGCTTCGATACTACATATAGTTCCGATTACATACATATTGATCAAATTTACCGCTTTTGGCTTAATATAAAGACAACTTTGAAAGCTTATTAAGTAATTAATACAAAAATAGAATAAAGCTCACGCCTGGTCCCAAAAGGGTAGGCAGATATTCTAGAGTGCTTTGTTTGCGATTCCTGACATACTTTATTTACCCGAAAACTAAACAGTACCTTATTAATAAATATATTATGATTTAATGAAATTTTTACTGATAATCATAAAATAAATGTATTGGCTATTTAGAATAAAAGCAACTAATAAAATTACTAATTTAAAATGTTATGTTTCCTCTCTCCTAGTCCTCATATTGCGTGCCCAACAGGGTCCATAACACTGGTTTCACTTTTATGTTACATTTTATGTACATTATGATTTGCAATAAATGATGTGAGTATTGAGTACTTCTCTAGCTTTATTCACAAAATAATTATTATTTATAATCAGTTCAATAGAGTAGTATTAGATTCTAATGAACGTCGCTGGATCATTGGTGAAGGCTGTGCCTTCCAATATGGGGGTTCAGGTTTAAAACCCCTACGTACCAATGCCTTTCCGAGTTTTCAAATTATATGTACATTTAACCGACGCTCCCAATTATGAAGGCAAAATATCGTAAGGAAACCTGCGCACGATCACGGAAGAGATTCAAAGGTTGTGCCTGAAGTCGTCAATCCCGCATTGGCCCGCGTGGATGACTAGCCCTACACACTATTACGGTAGTCTCGTGCCCCTCGGTGGGAACGTATAAGCTGATGCTGATAAATTAGGTTTATAATAATATTTTAAATTAAAATTCGATTCGAGCCACCACCAGCCACCTGTCGCAAGTTGTCGGACCATCGGGCCCGAGGGCGTCCAACGCTACGCTTGCCAAGACGCAGTATTCAATACAGAACTCTTCTGGTTCAACGAATCATTAGTTCTGCGATAAACCCTACCCACTGTCACAAGTAACTTCTAGGTATTTCAAATATTATCTACCGTAATAAGATTTTAATATACTTAATTTGTGCATTTTTTTACAAATTAACCCTTATTTGGAACTCTGGTGACTCTTTCCACTCGCGGTAGAATGTTTCAAGAGAGCTGTCAGATATAATAAAGCTTGCCAGATGGTATCGTAAGTGGTGTCTTTTTACAATACTAGCATTGCTATAGTGATACATGTGTATAATAAAAATTTTGTCAACAAAATCGGTAGCTGTTAAGTTACTTCGCTGCTTGTCTTATTTTTCAATTTGATACATATAGAGTGAAAATTATTCCTATACGATTGAAAACTAGTTACATTACATAATCAAGGGACACTTATTTAGTAGAATAAATGGTTTCATTCTTCAGCAGATTTTTTTAAGATAGGTATTCTATTGGGAACTTGATCCAAAAATAAATATCATCTGTTTCAGTTCCCACGTATAGTTTAGTATATTTTGATGTGTGGTGAGGGTTAATCAGAATACAAAGCGGGTCCAATACGGAGTCGTGGGTGTTACCAACTACCATCCTAAGATACTTTAACTTTAAGTACCATCCGATTTGCCCATACCACTAATTCCATAGCCACTTTAAAAAACATACTTACTCCCTTTCCTAACCAAACTAGGAATAATCGCACGAATGTCTTTTCTCTATACTGTTGCCCGCGGATATGAACCCATGACCTATCACGAAGTTATCGTAAACAACTCAGTAACCCCTATACCACGGAGGCAGTCAAAAGTAAGTTGAGTAAACACAACGAAAAGTATGATTTCTTTCCTAAAGTGGCACCCGGATAAAGAGAGGGAAATTACGCCACTTATCTGTTCGGATTAGTCGTTATCTACCATCGTTTGAAAGTCCAAAACAGCCCTCGGTCTTTGTCGCTCTGACAGCTCCCAAAGCGATGACAATGGAAGCGTAACTATTATTAGTAAACACGCAATTTGGCACCGCGACAGAAGAGTAGCGGTCATAGGAAGTAAGCTTTAGCAATTTTGTTTCTTTTTTATTGGATTTAATTATCATAAAAAGTCCAACAATAACAAAGATTTACCTTACAAATAACGCTCCTTCCATTGCTTTATTAATAAATTGAAATGCCTTACAAAAAAAGGTATGTTAGTAAAACTTACTTACTTAAAACCTACAAGTAAGCCTAGAAATATTTATAAAAGAGGTAAGATCAGCATACTAAAGTCGGTCAGGCCTGCCTCCACAAGGTTTGTTGAGATTTTTTTTTTCTTATGTCATAAGAGTACAGGACGGTCTGGACGCTCATCTGATGGTAAGTGATACGCCAGACCATAACAGAGCGGCATTAAAGGAGACCAACAACTGACAGACAGTTATTATCCTCTATCAATGCCGCACTGCGCCCGCGTATTCACTAGCTACAGTGCCCTCATCCCGAAACACAAAAGTGCATGACACTCCTGTTTCTCGGGAAGATATCTGGCACTGCGGTGCTACCTACCTACACGACTCAGTATCCAGTCTACCACCTAAAAGCTGGAGAAAATATGTGTTGGCTCCACGGTAAGTGTCAGTTACAGGATCCTCGACATCCTACGGCAACATCACTGGTCTTTGGCCTAAATAATTATCTTTTATGACTAATAATGTAATAATGAGAGATATAAGATATTAAGTAACCTAAAAGTTTTGCAAGTTCCGCAGTATTTAAGACTTCAGAATGCTAAAAAAGCTTAAACAATTGTTCTATATTTTGAAGAGAAAGAAGAATAACAATTTTATATTTCGCAACAAACCGCTTCGCTCATGACCACGATGCTACTACAAACGACAACATTATTCAAGGACGAAACTTCGCTTTTTCAAGCTTTCGTAGTTTGAGGAATACTTTTGTTGCAAAGATTTTTGGTTATCCATATTTCGAAAAGCACACCATAAAAACAGTATTATATTTTATTTAGACAAAAAAATTATCAAGTCTTAGCTGATTGTATGAGGTTAACTGTTTCATAAGTTTGTAACAGTTCAAGCAATTTTATTCCAGTATTTGTAAAGAAGGATTCCTTTAAAAAAATACGGGACTAAGAGAGCTAATATCTGATCTGTTGTCTCAGATGACGGGCGTTGTGCAGTATTATGGAGAATATTAACTGTTTATCAGTTGTTGGTCTCAATCAATGCCAATTATGGTCAGGCGTATTATTTACTATCAGGTGAGCGATCTGACCTTATGCACTGGACTTTGTTACATAAAAATTGTACAAGGAGGACTGAAATATTTGGCTCAAAATAGGAAATACCTATTTCCAGTAACGGACTAATTGAAAAGAGGGTGGGAGAGATGTTGAATTACACCTAACCTTATTCAAATGTTCAGAACCTTTTATGACTTATTCACTTGGACCTATATCAACTGAAAACTTTTCGTCTCGGCGCAATGTTTCCGTGACAATCAACTATATAAATCAGCATTAAAGAATACACTTATATTAAATTTTGCTTTGTACCTTTTATTAAATAACATCATCATCAGCTCATTAAACGTCTTTACCAAGGGGCACGAGCCTACCCGTAACGGGTGTTTAGGCCTTAATTATCCGTGCGGGTTGGACGACTTCACGCCTCACGATGTTTTCTTTCACGGTAAGAGCGTCAGATTATGTACATATAATTTCAAAAATTCGAAATACATTGGTATGTGTTGGGATTTGAACCTCAGCCCTCTTGGTAGGAGAGCAACAATCCACACCATAGAGCCGCCGACGCTCTAAAAAATTTAATTACATATCTACTCACTATAAGATTACTTATTTGAAAGTATTTCAACACAACTTGGTGGTAGACTCGATACTAAGTCGTCTAGGTAGGTACCACCGCAGTGCCAGATATCGCCGCGTGAAACAGGAGTGTTATGCACTTCTCTTTCGGGATAAAGGCACTGTAGCTAGTGAAATTACCGGGTATTAGAGTCCTAACATCTGTTGTCTCCGATGACGGCCAGAGTGCGGCATTGATCGAGTGTAATAACTGTCTATTTCCTTTAATGCCGCTTTGTCATGGTTACGCGTATTACCATCACGTGAGCTTCTCAAACCGTACACTTATAGTTTTCAGAAACTTAAATAAATAATTATTAAATTTCAGAATTTAGGTTACCTTCCATTACGATAAAAAAGACTAAAAGTGACAAAACCGATAAACATAGAACTGTCAAGTTAATTCGGTGACCAGTTTCACTAACAGAAATTTAGTTTTAATTTTGTTCGAGTTTTCATCAAAAGTTTTTGCCTTTGTATAATTCTAAAACTTGATAAAATCTTATTTACGATAGACAGACAGCTCAAAATATTGAAATGTAGTAATAATTCTAGAAAATATCGTTCGTAGTCAATAAACCGTAGGAAAACTTTAAACCAATCTAATATAAATATACTCACTAAAATTTACTTGAGGTTTCGTAGCAGTGTAAATGTTTCAAAAATAACAAAGTTCAATAAGTCAGTTGTTTTAATATTTAATTAATTTAATTTATACATACGTAGTCATAGTAGGTACTTACATGGCATTAGAAAATAATACATTTATATTATTTATAAATTATTGAACTAAACTCAGTTTTATTCTATTCATATTTACATATAGAAATAGTAATACTTTACATTTTTTATCAAGATAGTATATGACAAACGATACTTATAAATTAAAATAAACTATTGATTTGATAGCAGACGCAACAGTATATTAAACAAATACATATATAACATAAAATGCTTCAAGGCTCTTTAATACATTTACGAAAATATTAGTGTATAGTAACCTACAACAAAATTTATGAATGAATATATTTAAAAATCATAAGGAATTATACGCGTAGTTTAATTCTAAAACTAGGTGTTCATTAATTCGAAGTATTAAAATGCAAGAATTAATATAAAGGCATTGAAGCTAACAGTCGATGGGCCCCAAACTTGCTCAATCTCAATCGATTTTACAACGATAGAAACACGGACCTAAATTTAAGCTCTTTTAATGTTGCAAGTGAACTGGCAATAAAATATGTAGAATGCACATCATTATGACAATTAATTATAGCTTGCAAACTGCAAGCCAGTGTTGCCACCTTAGCCCTTTTGTAGCTAGATCTAGCACTTTTAAATATAGGTGAACTCCTTTTTTAACGATTTAGCCCGAAAAGAGCAATGTAGCTCTTTTTCACTGGCTTGAAAATCTTAGCAAATATGAAGTTTTCGGTATCATGTCTTTTTTAGGTGTTCATCGGTCACGGAACCTTTTTTAGACGAGCTAAAAAGACAGCATTTTTTCAGAAAATCTTTTACGCTCAATCTTGCCCTTTTTGACTTTCCAAAAACTATTTTTCTTAAATCAGGTGGCAACACTGCTGCAAGTTACTCAATAATATAATACACCCAGACACTATTTCGTGACTATAAAGATGCTACTTCATTGTTCATGATTTATATCGATTATTAAAAACGCGGTCAATTTTAAACTGATGTCTTTGGTATGTTAAGTAGGTAGGTAGTATGGGCTAATATTGCCCGAAATACATAGAAACATTGAGTTCTTATACATATTTTTTTATAAGTTGGATTTTATTGCCAGGTGAATTTGTACTTTATTTGAAAAACTTCAGGTTTTATTTCACAATGTATTATCATTGTATATCATAGTTTATTCTGCCTTTACACAGCTTCTTCATTGTATTTCGGGTTTTAAGATATTGTACAAAAATTCCATGGTTACAAATTATTAATATCCACACACAACCACATTATTAACTATGGAAAGAAACTACATCAAAGAAAGTTTTAGTATCTCGATAAAAACATCAAATTGTCAAATTATTTTTTTTCCAAGCGTAGTTTCCCCACACGGTGTCTGCAATGTTCACCTACAAATTCATTTGTACCAGTCAATTGTATTTTGTGTTAAAATAGTTCAGGCTTTTTCAAATTTTGCTTTGACTTCTTAGCTTGAAATTACATTTTTATTCATTTTCTGTATACCTTTGCCACTGATTACAATTTATGTATTAAAGTTTCATAATAAAATAAATAATTATGAACATTCTTCATTAAATTAAAAAAAACATTAGTTTGGATATATACATAATTATAAATAAAAAATACATTGGCAACAAATCCTATAATTTAATAAAAAAAATAAAAAGAATTTTAATCTTTGCCATAAAAATTACATGTTCACTATTTTTTTAAAACAAATATTCGAACAAATACATGTTGTTAGTAGTACAATTGACTGATACAATTGTGCTTAACAATAATATTTACTATGTCAAAAGTGCATTAATAACAATATTTACAAACACTGACATTCAATTGTTCTAAAATTACTAAATCTTTAGTGTAGGTAAATATGTATTTACAATATTTTTATTAGGTCGGTTCTAAAATAAAGTTATTTTACTCTTTACCAAAATAATTATTACACTAAAAATGAACATAAATTTGATAAATTTATCTAAAAACCCTGTACATATTAATTATTTTATTTGAAACGATTCACAGAAAACAAATGCTTCTGATTTATTTCATTTGAAAGGATATAAAGCGGAAAAAAAAGCTTTTGATTTATTTAATTTTGCTCACTAAGTTATTTTATATAGGTACATATACATTTTAAGGCATCTATAAGTTTTCAAAATCTAACATCAAAATCAAGGTTACTTAATGCGTTATGAAGAGTACCAAGTTAGGGATTTTCTTACGCTATAAGTTACGAAATCATAACATCTAGGTGTTGGGACACGTAAATGTCTTTGGGAAAAGCCTTTTTTCAGCATAATAATTTAATCATGACACAAAAAAGTCGTAGAGAGCTAAAGACTGTTTCCTCAAAATAGAAAAAAAAAAATCTGTAACCGAAACATAAAATAATATTGCATTAAAACAGTTCCACGTATGCAGCAAGTGCATTTGACCTCGATTGCAGTCAACCCCGGACCCCGGAAACAGGGTGATACTGCGCGAATATATATCCCCCGACTCGGCTATCGTCCAGCTCCAGTCAGGAATTTCCACCTTGTTGGCGATAGAATTAGGACAGCTCTACCGCCACCACTGACCCACAGTCTCTTGTATCATCCAATTTTCCTCATCATTTCCAAAATTTTAAGGCATATTTTTTTAAATATTGCGAATTCATTTAGATGCAGGTGTAACATTTTTGTGGATTATATAAAGCACTCTCTAAATTTTATAACCGACCTAAAAATGTACATAGGTTTCTATGAAACATGAAATTATGTAGTAAAAAAGCGATATGCTATTGTGATGTTTAGTTTACGATAGAAATTATGTATCACATACATTCATTTCAAATATGGTAATTTGGTGGATTAAGTGATACTATGACCAGCAACATATATAATATATAGACAGCAATGTTTTACATTAAAATATTTGTTTATTACGTTACATGGCAGTGCCAATTGTCTAAATACTATTTCATTTAAAATATTACTATTGCCGGGTTAGTACCACGAATTTTATTAAAATTTACGCAAATGACCCTAATAAATACGCAAATATACAATCTGTAATACATAAACACATTTATAAGAAACGTTCTAAATTAAATTACAAAGTTTATATTACAGATGGTGAAGAAATTTGAGACACTAAAAATTATGGAACTATATCTATATCAAACCAGGATTAAAATACTTCTGACTTCTATTAGTAATGTCATAGTTACACATTCACGTAACGACATAATACATTTTATACTATAATTACTAAATTCACAACAGCCTATAATATAAAACCATTTTCACTAAATTAAGACATCTCTTTGGTCATTCCGAAACACATCTTCGTATTTTATTACACGTTTCCCACTTTTAGTTTGTTCTATACAATGTGTCTCGAAACACAATTAAATTTACTCGTATTAAAACAATCTGACTAAACCTTTGAGGAATAATATTTATAAATTAGCAACGACTAGTTATGGAACAGCTCACAAACAGTTGAACAAAGTTGAAAATAAACAGTTAGACCGTGGTTGATTATCTTTAAAGTCTTAATTACATCACAGTATCGGCCTGTAGTATCGACCTCGAGCATTGACAATCATAGAAACTCTCAGAGGCTCTAGTCTCCTCACGGTCAACAGCCGACACTATTTCGACACCTTCGTCATAGTTGTGCACTTTAGTCGTATTGTTAACACAATAATGCTGATCAGGATCCCCGTACTGGCTGTGGTAGAATTCTTCGCGCATCATATGGTTCAAATTTGAACACCTGAAGAAAAGGATTTCTTGAAACGGCTTTCTGAAATCTCTGTTCAGCGTCGCGTAAATGATGGGATTAAGTAAACTGTTGATGTATCCGAGCCAGAGAAACAATGCGCTAACAGCATCTGGTATGGCACCTTCTTCCAAGAAAGGTCTAATGAGAGCAAGTACGAAGAAGGGAAGCCAGCAGATGACAAAAGCTGACATTATTATGCCAAGCGTTGTTGAAGCCTTCCTCTCTTTCGCCAATTGGAAACGCAGCTTCTTTTGATGAGGCGAATGTGACTGATGCAGCAAATCTTTGGCGATATGGCTTTTTTGAGCAAAATTTGATAATGAAGACCTAATGCGGTTAGCTGTCAACTTGTTACTACTTTCAGAGGACTGTCGTCGTCTCTCTTTCACTTGGAGCTTGTTATGCTCAGGTGTTTGCCCTACTTGAACGTGGAACGGTTGATGGTGTGAATGGCTTGGTTGGGGTTTTGTGGCCAAGCATCGGACACTGTGACTCGTTGGACTTGCGTTGCCCACTAAAGCACCTGCCTATTGTGCTTTCAGTTTTTTCTACACTTATCTGTAACAAGGAAATTAAATGGTTCAAAGTTTTGTATCTCTTAGTACTAAGCGTAATCGTTTGAAGTGTTAGTTATCTTAGTTATTTTTTATGTTTGTAGTGGTTAAAAAAGTTAAATAAATATTGCATTTACAAAAGTGATTCCGATCAAAGGATAAAAATAAAGCTTTATTCAATGTTTTTCAATAACTTCGAGTAAGTAGAAAACAAGACAAAAGGATGACTAATTATTTGGCAGAGGAGAGAACATGTCTTGGCTTTTCACTATAGTTAGGAATACTTTGTTATATTATATAGGTAACTCACAGTAGTGTTGGTACTAGCAGTTGAGCCTCTGGCAGCCGCCGTAGCAGGCTGTGTCCCGAGTAGTCTCGCTTCAGCCGCACCCCCATTCTTGACATTAATCTCAAGATAACAGTGAGTCTCCAAATGAGATTGAGCACGTCTCTCATCCTTGACAATCTTTCTAGCAGCACTAAATATCTTGTAGTATACAACCATCATCACTGTTAGCGGTATGTAAAAACTACCGAGTGTTGCATAAATTTGATACACCTTATTCTGCGATACGGAACATGATGTCTCAGTCTTTTCATTACCCAGAATCAGAACTGGCGGCAACGATATAAAAGCGGCGCTCATCCATACTATGAACACGCAAAAAAATTCTCCTCGGTGTTCTTTTTACACCGTACTCCAAAGGTTTCGTGATCGCATAATATCGGTCGACGGAAATCATGCATAGATTTAAAATACTTGCTGCGCAGGACAGCACGTCACTTGATACCCAGAAATCGCAGATCACTGGTCCAAACGGCCACGTGCCCATTATGTCGTAAACCATAGCTATTGGCATCACGATTATAGCTACGCACAGATCACTGACTGCCAATGATACTATCAAATAGTTGCTGGGTCTTCTTAACTTTCTGACTAAACACACAGCAACACAAACTAAAATATTTCCAATTATTGTACCAGATATAACTATTAGGAATACTATTGAAAGAAGAATACTGAATGTCGTTGAATATTTATAGTGCTTTATGTGTATTGGTTTGATTAATGTTGAATTGTCATCAAATAATGTCCAATTTGCTGTATTATTCTGAAGGGTGCTGTTAAAATTTAGATCAACGGTGTCGTCGAGTTCTACCGAGGCAACTGCAGCGTTTATTTGGAGCAACACTAAAGATATCAGTATGAGAAGACGCGAAGATAAAGCAACAAAGTTGGGCAGTGAACAGTGGGAGTTATGACTTTGAGTCGCCATACGAATCCCTGGGTTGGGTGACGATAAATTTTTTCGTTTTACTGACTATGCCATACATTGGTTTTGGTTTATCCCTTATTCCGTTCGTTATTCAATTTGACGATTCCAAAGGAAAAATAACAAATGCCAAGTCAGGTTTGGAATACAACTTCGTCATGTAACTTTTTGATTTTCGAATGGCGTGCTTCATTACAATTGAGAATCAGCTCTAATTGACATATCGGTTGGATTAACTTTCCGATTCCGAGCATAGCCATTGGAATACGTAGTTGAAGTGAAGATAGTCGTTCTTTTGCTTATTGTAACACAGTTTATTTTTGCTTGATACGAATTTGTAGAACTGTTGTTTTATTGCGTTGGAAGGCGGCTCGAGTGGCTCCTAGTTCAATATCCCTTCTGTGGATTGCTTCATTAGTGCCGTTGATTGGTGAAGAAAATTTCCGACCTGAAATGAAAAGAAAAATGGTTAGAAAATGGTTTCAAGCTGTTGCAATTGTTAGTTGAGTAAAGCTAACTTAATTACAAGTGACATAGTTTATATTTTATTTTCTGAAAGTTAGCGAACAAAGTGGGCTGTGAATAATAATAACAATAAATTTAATTGCTTTTATAGCTTCATCAGTGCAATGCCTTTGCAGATTTTTAAGAGGTTATAGATATAATTCATAATATGCGCTTAATATTATTTGTTCTGCAATCAGAACAGTTATCTTCTCAATGCTGTTTTGTAGCACCAAGAACTATAGGTGATAGATACGGCATAAACGCTTGGAAATACAATAGCAGGCAATCAGCGTGAGAGTCGCAAACCTATCTCATAGTTTCCCATAACTCAGGCACAAAATGAATTTAGTATTATCTGGGGTTTGTAGGTATTTCGGGGTGTTCAGTCTTCCTGGGTTTTGTTTCTGGGCTGTGGGTCTTTTTGGGTTTTAGGTCCAAAAAGACCTACTGACTTGGCTTGAAAATAAACACACGATATCATTGCCTTCAAATATGTGAAATAAAGTAATAAACATGCGAAATAATAGCATTTCAGATTTTCCCTTATGAATTTGCGCACA
>PQWD01005713.1:0-52906 GCA_019425675.1 Leucinodes orbonalis
TGTATTCCCGAAATTATATGTGCGTTATCCGACACTCTTACGGAGAAGGAAAACATTGTGAGGAAACCTGCACACATCTGCGAAGAGATTCAAAGGTTGTGCGTGAAGGCCAATCATCACTGGGGCCGCGTGGACGACTAAGGTCCTAATACCCGCGTACGGGTAGACTCGTGCCCCTCGTATCGGTGGGGACGTTTAATGAGCTGATGATAGAATCAATTATAAAAATACTGTTTTACTCATAATACGAGTAGGTTTAAGTTTATGTTTTTTTACAGTATTTGTGACAATTTAAACGAGTTGTATTCGTTTACAACATTTCTCGATGTCACATGCGCAGCAACTGTTATGGCGTTTTATGGATTTGCTGTAGCTACTGAGGTAATTACTTTTTAAAAACAATCTATTTTATATAAAAGAAAGTAAAAACTGGGACTAAAAAGTTTAGCATGACATCTGTGATCAAATCGTAATTTTTGCTTTAGGTAAAAAATACGTGTAACTACCGAATGATTTTGGTCATTGCAATCAGTGCGGCATTCACCCGATACAACAGATGCTAGGTCTCTTATACCCGGTAATTTCACTAGTTCAAATCACTTCTGTTTCATGAGACATTCTGGTTCTGCGGTGGTACCCAGATGACACAGTATCGATACCACCTAAAAAATAAAGAATTTGCCTTCTCTTTAAGTTACTAGAAAATAACTGTACATCATTACTGCATCAAAAGCTTATTAAAATTCAAACATTGTGTCGAACGAGTTTCAGTTCTTTTCATTGCATACAGATTTAATAAATATATAAAATGACGATATTATGGTTGTGAACTACGAAGATTTTTCAAAAAGATTGTTTATTTATTTCTAATACATATCCGATACAACCGTTGTTACCGTGTATTCTTGAAAAAATAGAGCGTACACTTTTTTAAAGAGCCAGAATCGCATTTCTGGGACCAATGGTCTTGCAAATGTCTATGGGGGCTGTGTCACTTACCATCATGTAAACTGTACGCTCGTTTGCATCCAATTCAATAAAAGTCTATAATAGTCCACTGCAGGCTTAGATAAACAATAAACTATCAGATAATCTATATGAAGATGCACGATCACGAAGAAATATGAACCCAAAAAAGTCCGAGCCGACATTCACGCCGTTGACTTGTTGTTATAATTTTGTCTTGCCTCTTTATGTGTTCCCCGATCATTACAACCTGACTGTCTTCAAGGCAAGAGTGAATAGGCTGTTTTTAGGCAGGCATGATCCATCCTCGGGCGCATCATCACTTACCATCAGGTGAGATGGCGGTCAAATATCTGTTGTTAAAAAAAAGTCAAAGTCAAAAACATTTATTTCAAATTAGGCTTACAAAAAGCACTTATGAACGTCAAAAAATATAATAAAAAAAGATTAAAATACTAGACTTAAAATATGAGTTTTGATGCTTTGAAAAAAAAGCGCTTCAGTGGTTTGGCCTGTTGAGAAAGAAGCACTCAAGAAAACTCAATAGTGTAGCCTTTTTTAAAAACAATTCCTTAATGTAAGACATAAATATGTCAAAATGTTGACCCAATAAAAGGATACAAAGTCAAAAGCACGTGCATACTACTATGTCGCTATGATATATAGCGAGCGACTTGATTAATGATTGAGATTTCTTCCCAACTAACGCGATGGTCAGAATTTAATCGCGGACACTTTTTGAGTGTGCTTGTGAACCTAGTTAGTTTATTATCTAAGAATGCAGGGCACCGGTCTTCCACAGCATATGCGGTGGGGAGATTGGGCCGTAACCCGATTTTTGTTCAAGGTGAACGTGGTAAACCGAGTTTTGCATGCGCTGAGGATGGCGAGTGTGTCACTGACTGTGCTTCTGCTGACGTGGCCTGCAGAAGTGTTAGCCGGAGCGGTACTCATGTCCAACCTATAGACACTAATTAAGACTTAATATTTATAAATATCATAGATATAAATACGCTTAAGACTAAAAATATAAGAGCTAACCTAAAACATATGGAGTATACAGAAATGTTCGAATTACTATAATTGAAATACATATTATATACCTAAGAATTAAGGGCACAATTATGTTCACCAATGTCTATACAAACCTTGGTGAACTAGTTTAATTATAAATTAAAATAAGCTTATAATGATTATTATTACAAAAAAATAACACGAAATGACAAATTATATTTAAACACAAAGCAACAGCGCTACGCGATGTCGAAAATAGTCATTGTAATTAATATGGATAATTATATTTGTTATAGAATCGATGAATCGATAAAAAAGATTTGCCCATCTTCAATCAGATGGACAAGTGACCAGGGGGGTTACAAGGCCTTCGTTCTGGAGTAGATATAAGGCTGTATTAATGATGATTTGGATATCAGATCTAGACGCTAGTTTTCATGTATGCAGCAATTCAGTATTGTTTCATGAAAGAAAAAAAAAACTGCTGGAAATTGGTCTCCAACATTGTACGCCAGATATCCCGGCCCTAACCTTTTGCAAGTTATCGGTCCATCGGGCTGGAGGGCATACTCCGCTTGCCAAGATGCGGTCTCCACTCCAGATCCCGTCTGCTCCATAATTCCTGGATCTGGTACATTGATTGAGCCGATAGCTGCGAAAGCAAAGGTTACGGGTCAACCCCCGTGCAGTCCATGACAAAAACCTGTCGCTATTTACGAAAAGGAACCTTTAGAACAATCCTAATTTGAGCCAAGATGACGCTGTATGGACATTTGAGCGTATATATTTATTTAACTTTTCAGAATGATGGAGTAGCAGAAGCAGCCTATAGCTGCCTGTGGTATTTGGGAAATGCCAGAATTAAAAGTTTAGTATTGCTTGTCATGCAAAGGTGAGAAATCAGGGAATCCCCATGCAAATTTAACATAATTGCAGTGAGTACAAGCAGCAGCATTCATCGCTTATAATTCAGACAAGCAGTCATCAATGACCACTCGTATTAATCGCTCCGTGAGAAAGTCAGATATCCAGGTACACTGATGAGATAGGGTCCCGTAGGTTGGAGGCTTCGCAATTAAGGCTGTCAAACGCCTTCAAGATGTCCAGTGAAACTACTAGGAGATCCCCAGTCGAACACTGCTTACAAATAGTCTTGCAGATTATGGAGGTAAATTGAGATTGGGCGACAGTTCGAAGGGTCGGTGCGATTTCCCTTCTTGGGTACAGGCTGAACGTTAGCGAGTATACCAAGCCTTAGGTATAACCCCAGTGCGGATAGAAAGGCGATAATAGCGGGTCAAAATTCAGGTACGCAGTTCCTCAGGACAATGGCAGGAATTATTTTATTAAGTAGTAAAATTGTGTACTTTTAATGTTTTGTATATTATGTTGATTGTGTTTCTAATAAAAATTAAAAATCCGACCACTGGCTTGGCCATATCAAGTTCACGAAGTATTTTGAGCATCTCCTTTTGGTAGATTTTGACTTCCAGTACCTATTACTAACTAAATCTCACGGAGGTAGCTCAGGTGGAACTGCAATACCCGCATCAAGATGCGAGCCCTTGGCAAACAGGAAGGTTGGCAGATGATGAATTCTAAACTTATTACTTCAAAGATGCTACTAGGGCTATCTTGGTATAAAAATTCAAACTAACTATCTTTTTATGTTTTAGGGCGATGATTCCAGTGTATTTAAAAGCATTTATATTTTCTAATGTAGTGCTTGAAACATATTCAAAGGTGAGATACATTATTTATTTGTACTACACTAACCTTTTTTTTAATGTTATAAGTGTACAGGACATTCTGGACGCTCACCTGATGGTAAGTGATACGCCAGACCATGACAGAGCGGAATTAAAGGATACCAACAACTGATAGACAGTTATTATTATCCATCAATGCCGCACTGCGCCGAGACAACAGATCTCTTATACCCAGTTATTTCACTAGCTACAGTGCCCTAAACCTAAAAACATTGTTATTAAAATTACTTCCGTTTTGAAGGACCAAATATTAAGTGACAAAGAAGTTTTTGTTTTATCTGTCTGCCGATTTTGATGATAAATTCAGCACTTATCCATACTAATATTATAAATGTGAAAGTATCTCTGTCTATCTGTTTGTTACGCTTTCACGCCTAAACGGCTGAACGGATTTTATTGAAACTTGGTATGTTGATAGAAGGTAACCTAGAATAGGTTTTAGGCTACTTTTGTCCCGTTTTCACCCCCCACTTCCCTAAAACGGGGGTTGGGGACGACGCTGCAATTAGCGAAAAAGAAGAAGAAGCAGTGTTGCAGTGTTAAAATTATTCTGTTTTCGTTACCAGGAAAGTGGAGCCATGTTATCCCGAAGTTAACACGAGCGAAGCCGTAGGCAAAAGCTAGTAGAATATAAATAAGGGCTCCTGCAGAACCTGCCTTCCCACACATTTTATGAAAATAAATTTATTATTATTTCACTAGGGCATTTAATAGCCACAGACTTCCCACACCATACGTGTGATGGCCTTCTTTCATGGTTCCTAAGATCGTGAAGTCTTTATCTATAGATTAATAACAATGTTTTGTTTCCAGTTGTGTTCAACGGCCTTTTCATATGTATCCGTTCTATCGCAAGTGCACGAAAAGTAACGCTGTCAAGTTAAAGAAGATGGATTGTGTTATAATATTTATAATCACATAAACATAAAATACTGAAGATGATTACTAATATGGTGCGTTTATTTAACGAATACAAATAAACTGAATGTGTTTTTAAAAGAAAATGTTTACTTTGTTGTTTTTTTTTCATGTTATAATAAGTGTTCAGGACGGTCATGACGCTCAACTGATGGTAAGTCATACACCTAACAATGATAGAGCGGCATTGAAGGAGACCAACATCTGATATACAGTCATTATTCTCAGAGATTGACGACAGATATTTGGTCTCTTACACTCAGTAATTTCACTACACTGCCCTCATCCCAAAACACAAAAGTTTATAACACTCCTGTTTAACGGGACGATATCTGGCACTGCGGTGGTAGATACGTAGACGACTCAGAATCGAGTCTACCACCTAGTAATACTTTGGGGTCCCCATTAAAAAGTCTACCACACGTAGAGAGTCAACTCTTCGGAGATCTAAGAACATATTTACTTATTACATGATTTGTGACATCAGTATCTCCTATATTTAAACAGCACGACTTTGCAAAGCCTCAAATGAGATGAACTGGTATTTATGGCCTAGAGATGTGAGCACTGCGTTTCGTAAAGGATAACTTTCAACACATCAAGCTATCAAACTATAAATGATAACTTATAGTTCATACAAATATTGACCTAGGCATCCAACTGAACTAGATAAATATGTAATCGAAAATCGGGCGTAAAAGGAGCTGCGATGATTATGATTCATTTGAAATACTCTCGAAGCTCGCCAATAAAATATTAATAATTCCTAGAAATCCAAATCATAAAAAATACATATGATATTTAATATAAAAAATATTTGCAAATACGGAAAATTATGTTAAAATGTAAAATATCGATGAAGGCTATGCGAGCGAACACTTGATCGTGTCGATGCACAAGTAGAAATATTTCGTTACGTCTGACTGTTTATATTAGTACAAGAACAATCTTATTTTTTTTATAGCATGTTGTGGAGAAAGTCGAACTAGACCAAAGTGACCACCTTATTCACCATGATGAAACTTTTACTTTATAAAAAATGTAGTCACAGAATCGCCTTTGAAAGAAAGAAAGAAAAACTATTTATTGACCTTTACAATAAAAAATACACAGTCGAGAAAAAACATTACATATTACTATGCACTTATTCTTTAAAATAAAACTATAAACACAAAAAAAGGTCAAAGGGTTCCGTCTCAGCTTAAGCCATTTGAATCAATAATAGATTAATGAAACATACAAACTCTCAATTAAATAGTTCAAATAGGTACTTTTAAGATTTAGTCACTACCACACTGATGATCATCAAAATGCTTGTCTTCTGCTTTATGTGCTAGAAAGAAATTTGGTATTTAATATAAATTAAGTACAACAATAAAAGTCCATGAACCCTAAAACTTGCGCCCCTCATATCCTAAAATAGGGTGAGAGTTTATATGATACTTTCACCAATTTAATAAATTAGAACTTGAAAGTTTAGAAGGGACTGTAGGTAATAAAATAACTAAAGAACCTATCAATAAATACTTAAGAAAAAAATAAACACAGCTTACACAAATCAGTAAATTTATATGGCTTGGCTGTTGCTTTACTTACTACAGATCAGAAACTAAATGTTCGCATCACCTCCACGACGGTAGCAAAACGGGGAACCCATTCATATTTACTGATAGAATTTTATTAATTCTCACAATATTAATGGTGAATATTATGAGGATTTATTGAACGACCGACCGGTAGAGTTAGGCCGTGTAGATTCAGAAGCTTGGCTCTACATGAGAGCTGATATCTATTTCACAGGGCAAACCTTATGTGGTCATTTGGCAACATTTTACATGAAATTTTTTTGGTGGGATTTCAGTTATTTATGCAAGATTTTTAGGCAGTATTTTAAGGGTTATTTTTTTCTTTTGTAGGTACTTATGAAAGAGCGATGGTGCATCATTGGTGTAGACTAGTAGGTTTATTATTAAAAACATATCCTGATAATAGGAAACCAACTCTATGAGAGTACAAAAAAGTTTTGAGAAAATGTAGGTAGTGCCCTTGCGCTTAGCTTGGTTCGTCGTGGCGGGGGGCACTCTCGTGCCCCCAGATATTATATGATGAAAACTACATCTTATTAAATTTGCAATCTAAATATAATATCGAATTGAAATAATCGTCATCATCAGCCCATATCGGCCCACAGCAGGTAAAGCATAACTATGGAGAGATTCAGACGTACTCACCACGTGGGCCCAATATGAATTTATTTATTATTATGACAACCAACAAATCTCTCACTAATTTAATCTATAATACAATAACTAAAGTAAAATAGAACATGCGAAGTGCAGATTCAATTACAGGTTGCCACGACATACTATTGTGTTTAGTGTGAATATACACTCACTTTGTTTATAATTATGACTTTGAAAATTAGTTATTAGACATTATTATTTATTTAAAATAAGATGAGTAGATTACCTTACCTAAAATAGTAGCCAGGACGGACGGCTTAACGTGCCCTCTGAACCGAAGCACGAAATCATCTTTCTATTCGGAGAATCAAGTCATTCTGCCTGTAATGTCTTAACCAAACTGGAAAAATTCGCACATAGTGACATTTACTATGCGGCCTCCCCGCGGGATTCGAATCCACGAACTGATCCAATACCTAGCATTCAACGCGCTAATCCAAGGAGGCAACTCAACCAAACATAGTACATCATATTCTAAATTGAACAGTATTTATCAGACGAGTCATTTTGAAAGCGAGTAAACCCAGGATGGTTTTTAGTTAAATAAACAAAAGTATTTTACCGTTAAGTTGGTGTCGCACCAAGCGCATTAGTGTTCAAATTTAACAAAAAACAAGGGCATTAGTGTTCAAATTTAACAAACGTATGAATGTAACACTCCTTTGTAGGTATCCACGAAACACTAGCGCCAAGATAACCTTTACACATGCTGAGTGATACCTTTTTCATGTACTGATTGTTTTAAGGAAACTTTAAAACTGTACGTGTATTATCACTGGCACATCTTTTATATTGTTTGTTTTTAAACTGGGCATTTAATAAAAATAAACCTTTATTCGATAAAAACTTCTTTGAAATTATTACTATAATTGCTGTTATAGCACCGTCACAATACCAGTATTCCTTACCAGCGGGTTGCCAACTTTATTCGTAATGTGAAAAATGCCGAGTTTGACTATCGATTTTATTAAAGGGTTTGGATAAAGAAACAGTTAGTTTTAGAACAAAAGTGAGGTACAGGGGCATTTTTTTTGCAGAGTAATGTAAGATAGGAAAATTTGACACCTTTTTTTGTTTTGTGTTTGGTTGGGATGGATCAACATAAATTTTGTTGTAATAACTGTATCAATGCCTTTATATAATTACAACGCAATATGCGCGCAGTTTTCTTTCTTTGTATATGATGACCCCATTTAATCATGATATATAAGTACGAAGTTTGTGATTCTTTCATTAAATTCTTGAACAACCATGCTAAGATACGATCAGCTAGATGGCACGTTTAGACAGTCACTCGATTATTCTCTTGGCTTTTTCAGATTTCTCGGAATATACTTTTTTAACATTTCTCACTTGAGTTTGGTACAAAAATACTCACGGTTTATCGTTTTTATCATTGGATATGTGTTTCTATTCGGTTGCATATTCTATTCGGCGAAATACGATGAGCAGAATATACAAGGTTTAGCGATTCGTATTCCTGCGCTTTTGTTGGTTTTGATGAGTAAGTTGATGAAATTACATAAACATATTTCACGAGGTAGTTTTCAATACTATTTCACGTTCCTCATTGAATGATTGTTATGAGTTTTAGCCTATATGAATATGATAATCATTTTAAGGGTAGCCAACTGGCGAAAAACGGAACCCTCATTGATTCGTCATGTCGGTTTGTTCATTCGTATGTCACACCTTGTTTCTCCGAAACTATGAGAACTACACTGTTATAACTTTCGAAGTATATGAATTATGTAAACCGCGTCAAGATTTTCACAAGAAATATGAAAACATTAATATATTTCAGGGTTGAAATTAATACATTTAACTAAAATTCCTGAAACTCAACTTTTTAAAAATCAAAATTACAGTTTTGGTGTATCGAAGGTTTTAAAAATTATATTGAGATCTCCTTAGTAATTTTATAATAAATCGAATATTTTGAACAAGATGGTACACTTCCAAATGTGTGCCACCCCTCGTGTGGTTTTCTAAATATAAATCTGTACTAATTATTTTATTTAGGTAATGTTACCTAGTGGCTGCTACGGAACTCTTCATGCACGAGTCCACCACGAACTTTACCAATTTTTGTTCCTTATGTCATATTTATATTCTAGTGGAGAATATTTCCACCTCAGTTAACACCTATTGTTCGTTTGTGGTAGATCAAATATGATATTACTAAATAATAATAAAACCGGGATATCTGGCACAAAATCGGAGAGACCTATGTCAGCTATGCACTGCCACATGTTGAAAAGATAATATTAACAATGTATGACATCATTATAAGCTTAAATCTAGGGGCACGGGCCTACCAGTAAAAGGTGTACAGGCCTTAGTTGTCCACGCAGACACAGAGCGGCGGTTTTTTCACGATGTTTTCCTTCTCCGTAAGATCGTCGGTTATACGTATAGATAATTTATATATCTACCTATGCAGTCATCAACCCACCCTGCCTCCACTAGCGACCTTTCGCAAGTCGTCGGCCCTTCGGGATGGAAGGAAGGTTTACGTATTATAAACCATGGAATTTCTTGCTGTCAGGTGTACCTAAGCAATACCTGTTATTCCGCATGAGAGCCCGTGATCGTATTTCTGGTGTAATGCAGCAAATAAACGATGAATGGCCATCTGAAAAGGAACTCAAGGACTTGAAAAAGAAAAACGAAATTGCAAAATGGCAAACCCATTGTTCAATGTTCTTTAAAAGTAAGTATTAGTATTTAACATCATTCTTACTTTCAAACATTCGTTCTGGTTTCCCAGAAGTCATGAGTTTAAGACCCAAGTGCCATGTACGTAAGTTCGCTCTAAAAAGAATTGTAATAATTAAGTTAGGACATTCCACGATAAATCATGTAAGTAATTGCTTGAATAGGAATATCATTCCGTGATTCGGAATTCACATGAATCCTTCGACCCCGACTGTCTTTACGCTTTAGGTGATTGCAGTACCTGAGAACTAGAGTTAATTTTGTTTTTTCATTTTATTTGATATAGAGAAATAATTAACTACGAGATAGCAAGATACTAAGAAGTGTTTAATATACAACCTCAATATTTTAAAACACTCTAGTTCTATGGTCTGTTACGAATTGAAGTAGTTAAAATGACATTAAATATGGTGGCTAATATGTGACGCTTGTCCACCATAGAGTATGACATGCGAATTGTCAAATAGCAGAGTCTAGCATGTTCTAGATAATTCGCGAACTATGTAGAATGACGTCGACGCTTCGAGCTTAGCGAGCGGACAGGTATATAAGGCGGACCGATGGGTGCGCCGGCAGTCACCCGGTAATGCTCCAGGCCTCGATGGTATCACCAATCGAGTACTGAAGTTCTTACCCGCGCATCTGATTTTACTACTTGTAACCATTTTTAACGCGGCCATGGCAAACGCTGTATTTCCCAGCGCGTGGAAAGAAGCGATTGTCATAAGCATCCCGAAACCAGGGAAAGACCGCAAACATCCAACAAGCTATAGGCCCATTAGTCTCCTCAAGACTATGGGCAAAATTTATGAACGGTTATTAGCTATTCGCCTTAGGAACTTTGTTTTCTCCAACGGCCTTCTCATCAACGAACAATTCGGCTTTAGAGCCGGCCATTCGTGCGTTCAGCAGGTACACCGCTTAACCGAACATGTCCTAGATGGTCTCAATAGACCAAAACCGGTGCCCACGGGGGCTTTATTTTTCGACGTAGCAAAGGCTTTCGACAAAGTTTGGCATAACGGCTTATTATTCAAGCTATACACGCTAGGCATTCCCGACAGGCTCGTGCGCATCATACGAGACTTTTTGTCGAACCGCACATTTTGCTACTGGGTAGAAGGGACTCTTTCTTCACCGCACCCAGTTAGAGCCGGAGTCCCGCAAGGCTCCGTATTATCGCCACTTTTGTTCTCGTTGTACGTCAACGACATTCCGAAACATGCAGCCGCGCAGTTAGCCCTATTTGCGGACGACACCGCTATCTACTACTCAGATCGCAACAAAGGTCGCATTTCTCGCGTACTACAATCTGCCGCTAACACCTTAGGAGATTGGTTTAGGAAATGGCGTATCGAGGTGAACCCCGAGAAAAGTGCAGCAATGCTCTTTTCACGGGGGCCCATCGCGAGATCTGCCAAGAAACTTAGCCGAAGCACAGTACGCGACCTCAAACAGACAGGTCAAATACTTAGGCGTCATCTTAGATAGGGGACTTTCGTTCGCACAACACATTAGGACAGTCAGGAACAGAGCTGCCTTCTTCCAAGGCAGGCTTTATCATCTCATAGGTTGGAAGAGTAAAATGTCACTTAGAAATAAGTTGACAATTTACAAAGCTTGCATTCGACCCGTCATGACGTACGCTAGTGTCGTCTTCGCACACGTAGCTCCCTCATTGTTGGATCGCCTTCAGCGAATTCAAAACAAAATTCTACGCGCCGCGGCAAACTCTCCCTGGTATATTAGGAACATCGACCTACATAGGGACCTCGACATTCCCTCTATTAAGTCATTTATGAAAGAAGCGTCCCGTCGCTTCTTCGATAACGCGTCCAATCACGTCAACCCGCTCGTTGCCCAAGCGGCAAACCATGAAGGGTGTTCGATTTAAACATCGCCGACCGAGGCACATATTACTCGACCCAGATGACACTATCACAGAGGCCAACGCGCCTTACACTCACACTCAGCACACTGTACATCGTACACGAACACTAGGACACCGCATCCGCCGGCCGCCCAATCCTCACAGCGTCTCACTCCGTCATATTCCTCCCTCGTCCGAGGGACGGCACTAAGTCGAGGTTCGAGCCCTAGTGGGCGCCCTTAGTGGCCGTCCTTCTTCTCCTACTTCGATAGGTATCCGTAAGCGGTCTCGTGCCGCGACCGGAGCCAATCATCGGCTGAGCTAGGCTCGCCATTTTCATCCGGTGACGTCGTTAAGGCCATCTGCGGCCAACAACAAAATCATTAAAAAAAAAACGATATAGAAGGGATCGTCGAGTGAGAAGAGTTAAGAAGTGATTATAACGTGTGTGCGGACATTATACGGACCCATCACGTGTTGTGTTATAGTGTGCAGTGTTAATTACGGATTATAGTGCGTGTGTCAATTGACTAATTAGTGAGAGTGTAAGTGTTATTAGTGTTGTGTGTAATTTATAGTGATTAATTAATAAAGTGTGTTACCGTGTTATTCTTCGTGTTTGGCAATAATTCATCCTGAACCCCAGCTCGTAACAGTACTAATCAAAATTGTAAAATGGTCGCAGCTTAGAGTATCATTAGTAGGTATACTTTAAGGGTCGCAGTTTACACTGTAGAACTCGACTGCCCGAACTGCCATCGGTTCTATGATGTGACCAGATCTCTGCCGCTTTACTTGCTGATCTAGCAAGCTTTATTGCTGTCTGTATGCGCATGTTGTTTTTTATGAATCATTTAATGGAATCAAAGAGAATAGAATAAAAGCTATCTCATGACTTGAGTTTTTTGTTCTGTGACGTCTAAGCTTAATTTTGGCGTCCTCGTAACGGAAAGCGAAGCGTAGGCCGACCCCCTACCAGGTGGTCGGATGACCTGGTTAAGGTGGCGGGTAGCAGATGGATGTCAACTGCTAGGGATCGGCCTGCGTGGAAATCATTAGCGGAGGCCTTCGTTCAGCAGTGGACATAATTAGACTGTAATGATGATGATGATGATGATTAAGCTAGGATTTTAAATAGATACTTAATTTTTTTTTTCAGCAATCATGAGGTTTGTCATGGCGTATACAATAAGCTTTAATATCAAATCTTTCATTGCGGCGTGGCAAAAGTTATACATCACACCCGACATGGTTATGCGGATGCCTTCGTCATACGGTTTGCCGAAACCAAATACACCGTTTATCCTCTTTTTAGGGATGTTTTCGGCGCAAGCTGCAGCAGGTTGGTTCATTACGGAAAAGTATTTGATTTTTAAGTGCTACTTGTACCAGTATTTTTACTAGCTACAGTGTCGTCATCCCGAAGCACAGAAATGTAAAACATTCCTATTTCCCTGGACGATATCTGGCACT
The DNA here is from genome assembly GCA_019425675.1 of Leucinodes orbonalis. Taxonomy (NCBI): domain Eukaryota; kingdom Metazoa; phylum Arthropoda; class Insecta; order Lepidoptera; family Crambidae; genus Leucinodes; species Leucinodes orbonalis. The sequence goes on from PQWD01005713.1 coordinate 12,972, forward strand.
GTGGCAGTACCTACCTAGACGACTTAGTACCGAGTCTACCACCTAGTAACAAGTACAATTACAAGGTGCTTCGACTTGGTTTCGCATTGTGAAGAAATTCTATTACTTCTGCATGGTACCAGGTCTAACGTCTGGTAGTAAAGTAGGGACACCATAGGATTCGACTTTAATAATACATCTTAGATACATATTCATCACTTTCCTGCATTGAAGCCAATGAAAGCTATGCCTTTCGCATGGCAAGGAAGATTATACCTTCCTTAGCCGCGCTGTAAGCGAGTCATACAAATGTTTAGAACTGGTTTCGCACTCAACGTGTTAACAAATTTCAGGTTTAAGTCTTGAAGTCATATGTTATTTTGCTCTTAATGCCCTCATCGGTGTCAACGTAATGAATATCAAAGCTTTGTTTATAATACTTCAAATCGATCTTGAGAACAGCATCAATGATGAAAATGGATTGGTTAAACCTGTGGACACAAGCAACACTGACAATGTCAGCAGCTATAGAAATATCAGAATAATAATCAAGCGACACCAAAAGATTCTAAGGTAGTTAATTTTTTAGAAATATACTTTGTTTGATTTCATCAAACATCCATTATTATTTTTAGACAGGGTGAAATCGAGAAGATTGGCATATTTTAGAATAAGAACCTGCTCGTGATTGAGATTCGTACATCCCCAAATGCGTGGCAGGTCTTATGATACAAAAATCAAATATTTTATATGGTATTAAGTAGGTCCCTATAAAAACATTTCATAAAATGTGTACAATAAAAAACTAAAGGTCGAAAGGATGCCAGTGATTCAAAATTCACCCTGTAAGTATGTATATATCGTATATTTTCACATGTAGGTATGCAATAATGAAAAGTTTTAATAAAGATTGTATCACGATATTGAAACCATTGTACTGAAGATAATTCAATATAACCGAATAAATCTAAAAGTGCTCGTGCTTTATGAAGCACACAGCAATGGTTTTTCGTATATTGTTGAAGCTTTAGAAGAACTTTAACCTTATGACCGCCAAGAATCGAGACACAATAGAAAATCCATTGTTTTGTGACGCTTTAAGGCGTCTCTAATGATAAGGGTTAAACCAGACCATGATATTGTGTTTACAGCATTTGCAACGAAATGAATGCTATATTCTCACCGACAATATTCGTCGACGTGACTCTCTCGGCTATTGTCATGGGGTTTTATGGGTTTGTATTGGTCACTGAGGTGAGTGAAGTCACGTGTTATAAACTACAATTCTCCAAGAGACATGATATACAATATTGATACATAGGTCACTACTCAGTTGTTATTTTTTGAAGCTGTTAAACACTTAAAATTTGATTTATAAAATAAATAAAAATATATAGGATTTTACTAAATCATCCACCAGGGAACGACACCAGAGCCATGGTACAGAAGCGTTATCGTTTTATTCTTCAAAAGGGTGATAAAACTCTCTTGAAGAATAGCGCTGATAGCACTTCTGAGCCACGTCTATAAGTTGTTCTTGAAAGCTGTAGTGAACCGTCACGCCATTAGACTTGACAAATTCAAACCACCAGACTGGATTTAGAAAAGGCTACAACGTACCGTGGACCACATCCACATGCCTCGCAGCGATGCGGTATCGGCTAGTGATATATCAAGATGATGAAGTGTCTTTCCAACGCACCGACGACGACCGTTCAGATCCAAGACCAGGTACATAGACTCATCTAATTGCGTCGTGGTGTGAGACAGGGGATGTTACATCCTCGAATCTGTTCACAACCGCATTAGAGGATGTCTATAAGACACGAACGGTCTGAGTCTGAACGAGGCGTCAACGTCAATAGAAAGTATATTTCTCATCTTTGTTTTGCTGACGATATCGTCATCGTAGCAGAGTCATCGGAAGAGCTTGCTGAGATGCTGAACAGCCTAAATGAATCTTCCCGACGAGATGGACTTGGCATGAATTTGGACAAGACAAAAGTCATGTTTAATGATTATGTCATGCCACAACCTATATGCGTTGAGGGCGTCATTCTCGAGGTAGTACCTGGGCCAAACTATCTAGCTTGGCCGGCATAACTTCGAGAGGGAGGCTAGTAGGAGAATTCAGTTGGGTTGGACGGAATTTGACAAGTTACGTCATGTCCCAACGTCAACGATTCCGCAATGCTTTAAGACGAAAGTCTAAGTAATGCTTCCTTCTGCTAACATACACAGCCGAGACATGGACACTGACTGCGGGATTGGTTCACAAGTTCGAAGTCACTCAACGCGCAATGGAGCGAGCTATGCTCGTGGTCTCTGTTGGGGATAAGATCAGAAATGATTTTATCGGTTAGAACACCAAAGTTACCGACATATATGCTGGATCAGCAAGTTGTAGTGGCAGTGGGCTTGTCACGTAGCCCATTAGGACATTATCAACACAAAAGTTTTCTTAGGAGGCAGCACCCAATTGTCAGATTATTTAATAATAAAATTCGCCGAACGTAAACTCAAATCTGTAGACCACCTGGTATTAGTAGTATTACAATTAGCAGAGGAACATGATGAGAAAATAGGCTTTTTAACGGCCAATTTGGAATTCTATGTCATTGACGAGTTTTGGTATGCTTTCAGCCCGATGTGCCGACAAAGGCGCTGCATTTTTTTAGAATGTTCAGTGTATCTGTGACAATTCTTTTGTACTCATGGCCAGCAGAAGTTCTATCAGGAGCGGTATGTGTTATCATATTATAGCACTTAAATATTGTATATTTTCTTAGAAAACTACACTCTTACGTTTTATTATTACCTACTTAAAGAACGCTGGCGTCGCAGATGCTGCCTACAATAGCCTTTGGTACGTTAGCGATTTAAAATCTAGAAGGCTCATTTTACTCATCATCACCAGGTAAGAGATTCAACAAATACAAATTCGTATTTAGTTACTAACCTATTATAACTGAAAACATATTATATACGAGTGCATGGATGTCATGGACGTATAAAATTTTTTTTGTATACTGATTTTAGTGTTTTTAAGTATAAATATGTAATCGAATTGTTCATTTACTTATTATGATACTTCATTTTTAATTGTTTTCCTTTTGTTCACAGCGATTTTGTACCCTTTCACAACACAAGCCATGCTCTTTTAGATTTTTTACCTAACATTATCTTTGGCTTTGTTGACAGATGCGCGCCAAATGTCTTAATATTTTGTGTTTTTTCCATACAAAACTTGCTGAATTTTGACACACTTTTGTTGTTAGAGAGATTACGTCCATATTTTTTTATACGTCCATGATTATATACTACCAGTGGCCCTCTACTTCTTCTTTGTCGTTACACTCTTGACAGAGTGGTTCGGTGGTCGTGGTCGTCATAACAGGCATGGTGGCGAGCCTAACTATTCGTCGCCATTCTTCTCGTACCGAAACTTTCCTTAACAACTAGGGTTCTGTTTTGGGGCCTACATTATTTCTCATATACATAAATGATCTCAGTAAAATTAATAGTAATAATGTAAAAGTTTTCTCTTATGCCGATATACAGCTTTAGTGGTCCGAAGTAGTTCTTGGGTAGATATCAGGAAAGATACTGAGCGTGCTCTGGCTTCTGTTGCGCTCTGGTTAAGGTAAAACTTCTTTAAACATGGCTAATTTTATATGCCATACAATCTCTAAAAAAACAACCACCTCCAACCAAAATACATACATACGATATAAACAACAATAATAATTGCAGTTGTCCCGAATTAACAAAGGTCACATGCACCAGGTATTTAGTAATAATGATAGATCAGAGCTTTCGTGCCACTCCCAAATAGATTTCATTACTAGCAGACTAGAATTGTTGCAATTAGTGTGATATCTGCGTAACGCAAGCTGAAAATTTTATGGCCTCCAATTGTGATTCCGTCCGACCAATTCTCAAGTGCTATGCGGCTATGCGCATAATGAGTTATGTGTAGATGTTGGACAACAGCGGTGATAAGTTGCAGCCTTGACAGACCCCTGCACTTGGATGGAAACTATTCGACAACACGTCATCTGTCCTAACCGAAGCTATCCCCCCCTCATACAGTTATCTCAGGAGGTGAACAAGATGTTGCAGTGTTCCCATAGCCAAGAGGGTTTCCCAAAGTATTGGCCATCTCTGAATCAAACGCCTTCGAGAAGTCAACAAAGCGAATATAGGTCGGCTTGTTGAACTGCCTGGCCCTTTCAATAATCTGGCGCACGTGTAAGATCTGATCACGCGTGCCCTTCCCCTTCACCAAACCAGCCTGTACGGCAGAAACCAGATAGGTAGGATGTTAATTTCCCGTTTAAAATATGCAGCAGAATCTTACGTCTCTGTGAAATCAAGGAAATCAAGCGGTAATTACAGCACATCTTAGTGGAACATGAATACGAATATGAACCCTTTTTATATAAAAGCACGAATACTGTGTGAGTCCATTCTTGGGGCCAAGTCCCTGTTTCCCAAACTTTGTTACACAGAGTGTGAAAAATATTGACACCATACTCCCCCGAAGGTTTGATAGTTCCAATGGGTATGGCATGACATCCTTCCCTGTGGCCTTTCCGCTTTTAAGGTGTTTGATTGCAGCTCGCACTTCGTCCTTCAATATAAATGGCTCCTTCTCTTCGTCCGGGGTCTCCGTCGAAAGATAGCTGTGAGCTTGAGGATCCTCAAATAGCGATTGACAGTAGTCCTTCCAGGTTTCGGATATAACACCTATCTCAGTCTGTAGTTCGCCCTGTGAGTTCTCTACAGCCCAGGTTTTAGTAAAAAGAGTTTTGGTGATGGATTTGAATAACCATCTACAGAACTTGTGTGCGAAAACAAGTTCTGTAGATGGTTATTGCGATCACGCCTGCAAGCTCCCTGTATACGAGCAGATATTGCGTTAAGGTCTCTACGTTTGCTCCTCCAGCTTTCAATCTTCTTCTTTCTTCTACAAGGGCAAGAGTCCCATCAGTCATCCAGTGCTGTCGCTTACGAACCTCAGTAGACGGTTTGCATGCTTTCACAGCAGACTCTAGCATTTCCTTAGCCTGAAAAATAGACAGTGTGCGATGTCGTCTGAAAGTGTCCATTGCCTCTTCAGTGCGTCTCACTAAAGCCGCAGATGTTTATCTCACACCGCTCCAACTCTTTCCCCAGAATATCAAGCTTTCGTGCCTGTAGCTTCCCGCAAATATTCCACGTACCTATCTTTTGGATATTTCGTATCTTCATCACGAGAGGGATTCCAGTAGTGCAGAAACGGAAGCAGAACGGCGCCGGTTGCTAAACGGATCACATGGCCACCTTTGTATAATTTTTGGAACCTTCATGATAACTTTCATTGGGAATATAGTGCAGTAGTTTTCCAAGGCTTTCTGCACAACATTTAAGAGGGTATTTGGGTGAATTTCAACAAGTCAGATTTTTTGTCATTTCGGTGGATTTTTTTAATTTCAATGCTATCTACCTATTTTTAGTGACAAATAAAACTTTAGACTATTCTATAACATTATTCGTTAGTGGATATCACATATCATCAAAACTTATATAAATATTTAAGGATGACTTTTTAAGAGTCCACTGAAATGAAAAGTGTCTATCGAAATGATGAACTGTGCACGGAAAGGAAATAAATCCGCTGAAATGATATAGTTAAGAACAACCGTGTCGAGGAGTCAGGGTTCTGTAGGTTTAATTTCCATTAATTTTAGATAAACAATGGGACAGCACAGAGCATACGCAGTTATTGTAATATCAGTATAATATACTGATTTACAATAACTGCAGTTTGTATCACTATAATAATTGTTTGACGACCCATGTGGTGCAATGGTCAAGACATCGGCTGCTACACTAAGGGTTCCAGGTTCAATCCCCGGGCAGTACAACAGTTGTGTGCATGAACATGTCTGTTTTTAATGGTCTGGGTGTTTTCTATGTATAATATGTATATTTTTGGAAAAAAAAGGATATAAGTATGTTTATCTGTTGTTTAGTACTCATAATTATAATACAGACTGCACGCTTAACTTGGGGCTCGATGGCGCTGTGTAAATGTCATTGGATGTTTTTTTTTATTTATTTAATTAGCATTATTGAACGGTGAAGGCAAATATCGTAATGAACCATTGCACACCTTCCAAGATTCTGTTGTGCTTAAGTCGGCCACAGTCGGCCAATGTACACTGGGCCCGCGTAGATGACTAAAGCCTATACACCCTTTGCGAATAGGCCCGTGCTCCTTGGTGGGGCTGTATAATGAGCTGATGATGATGATGATGAATGTTTATAATGACATGGAAAAAATATTTCTTTACTTAGATAACCTTTGATAATTTTCTAGTCATTGTTGTATAAAAATGTTGGAAAACTGTTTCATACATGTTACATGCTAATCATGAATAAATATTTTTAGATTAGAAAGCTTAAAGTTTCCTATTAATATGAGTGTACTAACTACATAGGTATTTGTATATCTATTATACAAATACTTATAATAACTAATATATATATATATATATATATTATATATACATGTGTGTTTCATATTTAAATGTAATATTTGACAAAATAAGTACACTCGATTAATTATACTAAATAAGTGTAGATTAGGTAAAATTACAAAGTACATTATAAAACTATGACTTTGACACATGGATCTCTAAAACATTTGCTATGGTTTTATCATTTCAACGATATATTTCATTTCGGCGGACTGTAATTGGTATAACTGTCCACCGAATCCGCTGAACCAACCAACCAACAGGTTGTCCAGTCGGGCTTATGGTTATACCGCCATTGCTCGGTCGCCAGAGCCTCGTTTGTTATCTAGCAGGGAGTACCACGCCAGCCTGATGGACTGACGCCATTAGCTATTCTAAGAAGAACCACTAGCGCGGGCAGGTGAGGTTGACAGTTGGGCCGGATAGGTGATACTTTCCGTTCGCCGCTTACTTAAGATATTAAGATATTCTCCCACAGTAAAATATAACCTAAAATCGCTTCGTTAATTCACGTTAAACCGCGAAGCCCGCGCGACGTGAACTACAAAGCAAGCATACAACATTAGTTTATTTTCCTAAAATAAAAAGTTTTATCAAACATTAAATAGCCTATAAGCCTTTATTACATCAGCCACCTACCAGAATCTATCTGTCGCGTCCAAATCAGTCAAGCCGTTTTTAAGAAAGATATATTTTTTAAGTTAGGTAAATAGAAATGGTTAAACAAACAAACCTTCGCCTTCCTACCGGGAGGGCTGAGGATCAAATCCCGACACGTACCAATGTATTTTCGAATTTTCGAAAATATATGTACGTTATCCGACGCTCTTACGGTGAAGGAAAACATCGTGAGGAAACCTTCATGCACGCCTGCGAAGAGATTCGAAGGTTGTGTGTGAAGTCGTCCAATCCGCACTGGGCCCGCGTGGACGACTAAGGCCTAATCACCCTATACGGGTAGGCTCGTGCCCCTCGGTGGGGACGTTTAATGAGCTGATGATGAAACAAACAAAATCTTTTTTCAAATAAATCTGTTACAGATCTTTTCACACTTTTGAATCGTCAATTGTTATTATTATTATGGCTCTACCACCAAAATATATTGGAAACCTTAATATCATATTTCAAGAGTTACACGTTGATATCCCACAGTTTCAGTTCAATGTATGGGGATCCTTAAAATATATTTTTAAAACTATGATATGTTTTTTTTCTAGATCTGTATATCCAGTTTATCTTAAAGGGTTTTCATTTTTTAATATAACACTTGAAACTTATATAAAGGTAAGTCCTATTTTAGATCACATTACATAGTTAAAATTTCATTATTCACAAGGTTTTTTGAATAAAATTATCTTCTATCGTTTTTATGATCGAAGAAAATTATTTAAATATATTTTTATTCTTACGAATACTCTTTATATTTTTGTCTATTTATTATATTTAAACTTTTGTATAAAGATAATTCAAATTAATATAAGCTATACTTAGGTTAAATAAACTAAATTTTGCGTATATTAAGGAGAAGATGATTAGTATCTTAGAGCATGTAAACAATAGATACTTCGGAAATCGGAGATCAATCAGAATTTTGAGGTTTCTTCCAATTAGTTCGCTACATATATATTTTATTTCTTCCAGCTTATTACCACAGCCTACTCTTATGTTTCTGTATTATCTCAAGCAAAAAACTAACACCTTCACTACTACCAGCAGATAGCATACAAAGTATTATTTGGAGTACCATGCGACTGAAGTAATGTTGAAATCAACGGGAACACAACAACTTTTATGGTCTACAATCGAATACATATACTCATAAAAATAAAAGTTTGACAAACAATAATTTTTGAGCAGTCATTTATTTATACCTTTGAAAGAAAGAAAGTAAAATAATTTATTGACCTTTACAAAATCAGAAAAAAAAATGCAACAGAAAAAAATGCACTTATATCTTAAAAATAACAATAGCATTGAAAAGGTCAGAGGGTTCCGCCTCAGCTTAAGCCATTACGACGCTATAAAGATAAGCGTCGCAATAGCGCCGATAAAATTTATAATCTGGCCTTTGATTTTTTTTGTTTTGTTGTTGCATAAAAGGCCGGCAACCACAGATATCTCATTGTATTGGGATATCTATGCCGGCAACGCTTCTTGTAGCTCCTTTGGTGTTACAAATGTCCATTCATCATGTTAAGTGATATTCATACTGCCACTCATTGACACTTGCAATTCCGAAGGCGCAGCGAGGGTAATGGAAAAAATTGACCAAGCGCGACTCGGAATCGCCCGTGGAGGGTTCTGCACTAGCAAGTAACATAAAATACAATAATTTTACTTACTGAGGCACCTACTAAAGCTTTTTTTCACACGTGGGAGTACGATGAAAAAAAATTTTTGAGTCTCAGTTCAATGTATGGGGAACCCCAAAATATATATATTTTTTAAAGTTTCTTATTAAAACCTAATAGCGGTTTACAGAATACATTAACGTACAAAGTTTAAATAGTGTAGTGTTTACAGTTTCGGAAAAAAAGGGGTTGTGTTATTCGGACGGACGGACAGACGGACAGACAGACAGACTTGACGAATCTATAAGGGTTCCAATTTTGCCATTTGGCTACGGAACCCTAAAAAGGGAAAACCACTGGACGAATCAGGCTGAAATTAAGCATGCAGGTAGATGTTATGACATTTGTATCCGCTTAGATTTTGATTAATTCTACTCCCAAGGGGATAGGGGATGAAAGTCTGTTGGAAATTTTGTCAATTTTTAAACTGATCGAGCTGAGACTTTCATGCATAAAGCTATTGTGACGTAGGCATCCCCTTAGAAAAGGTTTTCGTAAATTCTACCCCTAAGGGTTTAACCTCTTGGATAGGGGATCAAAAATAATACTTCTGAACGCCAGCGAAGCCGCTGGCAAAAGCTAGTAAACCTATAAGTTTTTTTTATTGCTTATGTAGGCAGACGAGCAAGCGGCCCATCTAATGGTCAGGAGTGGTCACGAAGTCTGTCAATGGTCAAGAGTATCTCTTACCATCAGGTGAGCGTTCTGACCGTCCTGTACACTTGGTATTATAAAAAAATATTAAACTAAAAGATTTATCAAATAACTTAGATTTTGGAATACCTGGCTGTCTCAATTTTTTTATCTTGTACAGGACGGTGAAAACGCTCACCTAATGGTAAATGACCACGAAAGAGCGGCATTGAAGGAGACCAACAACTGATAAGTTCTAAATGTATTGAGAACTCACTAATAATAAGTATCATCATCATCATCAGCTCATTACACGTCCCCACCGAGGGGAACGAGCCTACCCGTATAGGGTATTTAGGCCCTATTCGTCCACGCGGGCCCAGTGCGGAACGGGCGACTTCACGCACAATCTTTGAATCTCTTTGCAGGCGTGCGCAAGTTTCCTCACGATGTCTTTCTCACCGCAAGAGCGTTGGATAACATATATATAATTTCGAAAATTCGAAAACACATTGGTACGTGTCGGGATTTGAACCTCAGCCTCCCGATAGGAAGACACGCCATTGAGCCACCGACGCTCAATCAAGTTACATAATATGAAATATTTTTTTATTTCTAAAGACCTATACATTAATGGCCCACAAGTGACAGCTCGATAAAAAAAAACAGTTTCTGTGCAATGTATGGGGAACCCCTAAAAAATATATTGATACTCACAAATTTGTTATAGATTTCGGACAAAAGTGGCTGTGACATACAGATAGACAAACAGACATGACGATTTTTTAAGGGATTCGTTCCTTGCCATTGGGACACTTACAAATAACACAAAAGAAAACGTTCATATTCAAATATTAGTATAATTTCCTCAATTTTGACTTGTTATTATTTAGAAAACAAATAACTTGAAAACAATAATAGCTTCTATCAAACTAAATTCATGTAGAAAATAAATGCAACACAATAAACGGCAATTCGATTTTACTGTAGCTAATAATATTTTGTATAAATAGTTACTCGAATTTTCGCGAGCTATATATATAGTATTGTTCCCCTTTTAAAGGTCTACAAATAAGTCCGCGACAGCATATGTCTAACTTTTAAGGCTAGCTCCTTATAACATATTTTTGGCTCAAATATTTTTCTAAATATTGTATCATTTGCGAAGGTGTTTTCATAATAATAATCCTTATCCAAATAAATACTTTGTTTATCACAAGTATTTCATTTTAAACAAAATTGCCCTTTTCAACTCAAATGAATATCTTATGAGATATCGCAGTTTTAACTGACCTATATAAACGAAGTAGCGGGTTAAAGAGAGCGTTAGGCCAAAGTTAATGCAATAAAAAAAATTGAATTTGAAAAAGTAACTATTTCACGCGGACGAAGTCGCACGCAAAAGCTAGTAGGTAATAACGCGAACTACTACACTACTGAAGTAAAGTAAGTTTAAATGTGTTTGTAGAAAGTTAATTAAAAAAATCATTTTAAGTCAACATTTATTTATTATTTATATTATAATATTGATCAATTGCAAAGCGTTTAACGTGATATTTAGAGTTTAAAAATATTTGGTTTTTTAATCAATCGATTTGCCTCATATTTAGGAGATGTACTTACTTTTTTTCAGAATCATACTTGGTTCTCAATTTCATCCTGTATATTTTTAATACAAAAATAAAGTACACTTCCCTTCAGTATTCTTTAGATATAAAATAAAGTACACTTCCCTTCAGTATTCTTTAGATATAAATAAAGTACACTTCCTTCAGTATTCTTTAGATAAAAATAAAGTACACTTCCCTTCAGTATTCTTTAGATATAAAATAAAGTACACTTCCCTTCAGTATTCTTTAGATATAAAATAAAGTACACTTCCCTTCAGTATTCTTTAGATATAAAATAAAGTACACTTCCCTTCAGTATTCTTTAGATATAAAATTAGTTTTAAAATTATATCTACGCTCTTGCTGTACTTATATCCTTATGTAATTACATAGCAAAAAGGCGCTGTCTTTACACATTTATAATAATTCGTATACATTTCATATTTTTTATTCTGTACAAAATTGTGGTGCAGTACAGTCTAAAGAATTAACTATGTTAAAATATGACGAGCTACATACCACCTTCAGAAAAACACTTGAATACCCTCTAAGCTTTTTAGGGTTTCTCGGAATTTATTTCTTCGAATGTTTCTCATTTGAGTACGATTCAAAAATATTCACGGTTCGTTATTTTCATGGTTTGTTCTGCGTTTTTATTCGGTTGCATTGTGTTTTCAATGAACTACGACGAGCATACGACATTAGAAGAATTGGCGATCCCAATACCATCGTTTTTAATGAGCTTGATGAGTAAGTTGTTTTCTAATCTCATTTTATTAATCGGTTGTTAGATGGGTGAAGCTATCTCGAGTCCTTCCGTGCCTCGGATGCAGAGGCGTGCAAAGATTTTATGAGTAGGGTATGCAAAATGAGTGACACTAATCGCAAAAACAATAAATTAATTATTTATTTATATTATTTGTCAAATTGAGTGCTGTTGATGTCAACAGATCGCCAATGGATTCAATTGTGTAGGAGAAAATAGACAAATACCTATTCACAATTGATTTAAAGATCCCCAATTTGTACTTTCCGGGAACACAGACTCCGACAGCGAGTTCCGCAGTTTCGCAGTGAGAATAAAATATTAGGTTTGAAAACGCCACGCACGACACATTAGGATATACACCGTATATGGAAGTTGTTTTGCCGATCGGGTTGTCCGATGTGAAAATGGGCTAGTTGGAACAAGAGCAGGCATTTCCTGTGCACATTACTTGAAGTTAATTCTGTAAAAATTCTAGAGAATTTCAATTCTACGCCGTTAAGACTTTGCAGCCGACACTCAACCAGGGAGTCTTGTCCAATCAGTATTTTGGCCCGCCTGTCAATCGACTCCAATACCCACAAAATGGCTCATCCATTCCAAAGTTGAGAACTCCATACAAGCTCTCACTTGCTCGTTACACAGAGCAAGAAGTTGCTGTGATGTAAAGTACTTACGCCAAGATTTTTTTAAACCAATTAAGCTTTGGACTCAATCATCATCAGCTCATTAAATGTCCTCGCCGAGGGGCACGAGCCTACCCGTATAGGGTGATTAATCCTTAGTCGTCCACGCGGGCCCAGTGCGGGTTGGACGACTTCACGCACAACCTTTGAATCTCTTCGCAGGCGTGCGCAGGTTTCCTCACGATGTTTTCCTTCACCGCAAGAGCGTCGGATAACGTATATATATTTTTCGAAAACACATTGGTACGTGGCATGACGCTCATATGGACATCATCATGGACTCAATAAAATGGACTAAAGTTAAGTATTGAAGTAAGAGTCGTAACCAAAAGCTGGAGGCTGTCAGTTGCCGGAATGGATACACCATGGAAAGGTGGAGTAAGCTAGATAATCTCTTTTCTCACTTGCCTTTATTGGGGATAAGTCATCCCCGATAAAGGCAAGAGTGTCTTTTCTCACCAAGATTATTATCACCCCAATCGGCACCTGCCTTTAATGACAAGTTCAAACGCTCAACCATTAACATTCCCCTAGGGATGTGAATGACTCGATCTCCAAAACGTTATTTTTACATAGTATAATAAATAATAAATATCCACTGACATTCACACAGCGCCATCTAGCCCCACGTTAAGCGTGAAGCCTGTAGTATGGGTACTAAATAACGGATATTATTCTTTTTTTGTAAACACATATTATACATAGAAACACCCAGACCAATACAAACAGACATGTTCATGCACACAAAATCGAACCCTGTATCCTTCAACGTCTCAACCATGACACCAAATGGGTCGTATATGTAATCTGTGTTTATACGCTGATGATAAACATATAAGTAGGATCTACGATTTGAAATCAAATGTTTCTTTTTTTAGGTGTGCCCAAACTCTACCTTTTGTTTAATCAGCGCCCGCGATCGTATCTCTGGTGTGATGCAGCGAATTAACGACGTCTGGCCTTCTGACAGAGAACTCGACAACTTGAAAAAGAAAGAAAAGTTGACAGAGTTCATTAAGAACTCTACATTATTCTTTAAATGTAAGTTTGTAGAATGTATGTTTTGTACCAAATTGTTGCGTAATTTTGTAAAGTTTTGTAATATTTTTTTATCATAATCACCTAAGCAGTCATGTTATGGGGTTAGTGCAATCACTATGGTTAAGGCAATTATAAAATGCTGAGAAATTCGTTCTGTTCAAAGAAGGTTGAAGGCGAAAATGTATGTCAACCATATATAAACCATATCATGGTTTGCAAAATGCTCCATATGAGCGTATGGAATATGGAATATCCCACCTTTGAACCAAATCATCAACGATTCCATTATCTGCTTGATATTAGGAGTTTAACACTCCTGCTTCAAGATCTCACGTTTAACACGGAGATTATGCTGATATAAAATATGTGGACTTGTAAAAAATAACTTCTTGACGATTCAAAAGTGTCATTCAATTATTTATTTGAATAAAACATTTTTGAGTTTAAGTTTGAATTGCTATGATTATAATCGCAGCGACCCTGCTTTACAGGAAGATGCTAAGAATCAAGTGCTGTTATATTCTGTTTTTTTTTTGTCCTAAGCTGTTTTTATTGCTTTTACGGGAAAAATAGGGGTGCTCACAATAATTTTTTATTACTATCTGTCGTCACTTCACGGAAAGGATTAAATAGAAATATTAAGTAATTTCTGTTTTCCACCAGTTGTTTAATTAGTAGTTGACCGTGATATTAGTAGTGGTGATGTCTGTAATTTATACATATATTTGTTTTACTAGATGGTAGACGCGGTACTGAGTCGTCTAGGTAGGTACAACCAGCGCAGTGCCAGATATTGTACCGTCGAATAGAAGTGTTTTGCACTTCTATGTTTCGGGATGAAGGCACTGTAGCTAATAAAATTACCGGGTATAAGATACCCAACATATTTTGTCTCGGGTAACGGGCGCAGTGCGGCATTGATGGAGAATCATCATCAGCTCATTAAACGTCCCCACCGAGAGGCACGAGCCTACCCGTGTATGGTGATTAGGCCTTATACGTCCGCGCGGGCCCAACGCGGATTGGACGACTTCACGCACAACCTTTGAATTTCTTCGCAGGCGTGCATGAAGGTTTCCTCACGATGTTTTCCTTCACCGTAAGAGCGTCGGATAACGTACATATATTTTCGAAAATTTGAAAACACATTGGTACGTGTCGGGATTTGAACCTCAGCCCTTCCGGTAGGAAGGCGACAGTCCACACCATTGAGCCACCGACGATCTAATGGAGAATAATAATTAATAACTCTGTCTATCAGTTGTTGATCATTCAATGCCGCTCTGTACGCCACGGGTATCACTTACCATCAGGTGAGCGTCCTCACCGTTCTGTACACTTTATAACATAAAATAAAATATCCAAACCCTGTATTTAGGTTTTTTTATGTTTAAGTGTACAGGACGGTCTGGACGCTCACCTGATGGTAAGTGATACGCCAGACCATGACAGAGCGGCATTAAAGGAGACCAACAACTGATAGACAGTTATATCAATGCCGCACTGCGCCCGTCACCCGAGACAACAGATGTTAGGTCTCATATACCCGGTAATTTCACTAGCTACAGTGCCCTCATCCCGAA
This sequence comes from Leucinodes orbonalis, assembly GCA_019425675.1. NCBI lineage: Eukaryota > Metazoa > Arthropoda > Insecta > Lepidoptera > Crambidae > Leucinodes > Leucinodes orbonalis. Next base: position 28,145 of record PQWD01005713.1, read on the forward strand.
ACAAAAAAGTGCATAACACTCCTGTTTCACGGGATGATATCTGGCACTGCGGAGTACCTACCTAGACGATTCAGTATCGAGTCTACCACCTAGTAAAATGTTCGATGCAATATTTCAGCAATTCTGAGGTATGTGATCGCGTATTCGATTTGCTTTAATATCAAATCGTTCCACGCGGCGTGGTACCAGCTATACGTCAGGCCCGATTTGGTGATACGAATGCCTTCGTCATACGGGCTGCCGAAACCAGGTTCCCCTTTTTTGGTGTTTTTGGGAATGTTCTGGGCGCAAGCAGCGGCAGGTTAGTTTATAAAATTATTTTATATATCCTATAGAACTTCCCAAAAATAGAAAGAACAGTATAATAATAAATATCTTAGCTTTATACTTATCGATATCGATATTGATCGATACTTCCTTATAAGTTCATCTTTCTAGGGTTAGCATCTAATGCTAAGTTTGGCAAACAGAAGACTTCTGTCGAACCAAATTTTTTTACTTACTTAAAAAGGGGTAAAGATACATTTGAGACAACTTTTTCTTAATTTACCTTTCAAACGTGCTATCACGGATTAAACGTGGACCCTTTAGTCTTATGAGGTGAATCCTAAAGGGTCTACAAGCAAAGTCTAGGTAGGGTAAACAGGTTGCAACGATAGCACAATGTGTTTCAAAGAAGTACGGGGTAACCATAATCTCTTAAAACAGTATTGTTATAATGATACGTCAGCATTTTTGTACCAGAAAAGACGAAGTAATATTATTGTAACACTGTCTTAAGCTCGGAGGAATAAGACTACTTTTGAATGATTTTTAATTGCTATAGGTATTTCAATATGTAAATGTGCATTTTTCACAATTGCATGCCATGGACTTAGCGTGTGCTTTCCCATTATTATTTTGTATCATAGATTATAGAGTAATATTTGTTGGTTGTCCTTGATAAATAAATAAATTACTGCTACTACTATTCTGTCTTTCTATTATATTCTATTGTTTAAAAATGCACTTACTACTCGTATGTGTATACTTAGGTTATATAATTTATGATCTCATATTTCTGAATATATATTCTTTTCAAAAAATATATAATATAATAATAATAATAATCATTTATTCCTTACCACATACAAAGAAGGTTACACGTTAACAATTTGTTGACAGTTAATTTTATGGTAGGTTGACACCTGCACTAGGACGGATCCTGTATAACAAGTTATCAACCCTCCACCTCTAAATACATTTTGTATTAAAAACATATGTACCCAAAGCTAGTAAAGAAAACATTTAAAAATAAAGCAATTTATAGAAATAAAAAAAGGTACTATACATACCAAATCAAGAATAAAGAAGAAGCAAAATTAATAGAACCAAAGCGCTGTGTGTGCGTGTGTTGTGAGTTTAGTGTGTGTGTGCGTGTTTGTGTGTGTGTGTGTGTGTGTGTGTGTGTGTGTGTGTGTGTGTGTGTGTGCGTATTTTCATGTGCGTGTTTGTAAATTGTGCAAGTAAGTTATATTAAGCTATTCAATAGCTTTTCAGTGGAATGGTAATTGAGATCACTCAGTACTAAACGCAATTGAGCTTTGAGCCGAGTTCTATTCATACTATAAATTGGAGTTATGTCGTTGATTTTTCTGTAGAGATAAGAACCCATGTAAGAGATCTGGCGCCTAGCAAAAATGGTCTTAAAGGATGGGACAGGTGTGCGTATACGCCTTTTCCCTTGTGGAAGGTCGTCAGTGTTAATATATTTGTGTTGACGAAGAGTGGAGCAGAATACATAAAGCTGACGAATAGATAGGACATTAGCCTCTTGGTACAACTTTTCAGTCGGATATCTTCTAGGTTTGGACAACATTACTTTTATAACTGCTCTCTGAGCTCTCTCCAACTCAATCAGATGAGACGCAGCAGCACCACCCCATACGGGAATACAGTATGTCAGCACTGACTGACATAAGGCAAAATAAATGTTCTTTATTAGTTTTGGTTCCGCAACGTCCCGTAAGCTTCGGAATATATGAAGAAGCCTTCTGGTTTTTTTGCAAAGAGCTTCAATTTGTGGCTGCCATCTGAGATGTTGGTCAAGTATTATTCCCAGATACTTATGAGTGCCTGTTTGTTCTAACATGCTACAAACGCACTTAGAGTCAGAGTCAAAATCGGTGAAACAGCTTGAAACGTGTGCTCTGATGCCAAACCCCTCAGGCTGTCTGTTTGCTCGAGATGTACTGAAACAGATATACTTTGTTTTTGCGACATTTATAGTAAGTAGGTTAGCATCAAGCCATCTTATGACACCTCGCAGTCCACTCTCAGCAAACCCTCTCACCTGTGACCATGTAGCCCCCCCAAACACAAGGGCTGTATCATCTGCGAACACGACAGAGCAACCGTGATCAATTTTTAGTCTACATAGGTCGTTTAAGTAGACCAAAAACAGGGTAGGGCCTAGGGTTGATCCCTGTGGCACCCCAAAGGTGACGGGTAGACTTGCACTATAGAGATCCGAAACCTTGATGACCTGACTTCTGTTTGACAGATAGCTCTCAAACCACTTCCAAACTATTCCACGCACGCCTAATGCCTCCAACTTCCGCAGAAGTAGCGGAATCGAGACAGTATCGAACGCTTTTTTTAGGTCCAGAAATATACCAATGCACTTCTCGCCAGCATCTAGATACCTCGTTACCTCTGATGATAGATTAGCGATTGCATCCTCAGAGCTCATACCGGTGCGAAAACCATATTGATTACTAGGTAGCAGTTTGTTGATTTCGAGGTAACTAGTGAGGCGGCTACACACAGCCTTCTCTAACACTTTGCTTATTGTGCTCAAGAGTGAGATCGGTCGATAATTGGAAACTATTGCACTGTCTCCACCTTTGTGCACCGGGACAACAACGGCTTTTTTGAATATGGTTGGAAAAATACCAGATGTGAAGCTCAGATTACAAAGGTGGGCTATCATGGTGCAAAGGATTTTGTGTGAGTTAATGAGAACCGCTGGCATGATGTGGTCTATTCCCGGAGCACTGTTTTTTTTTAAATTTCGAATAATTTTATCGATCTCGATGTAATCCGTCGGTCTAAGCGACATAGATTGGGCATTCATTGAAGCAAAATTCTCCGTTACTGGTATGGAGCTGTATCTAGTTCGACTAATAATATCATCTGCTAGATCCCCACCAATAGAGGTAAAGTATCTGTTTACAGAATTAAGGGATTCAGTTGTTGAATTACCTGTACTCAGAAGGGCGTCAGCTTGGGAGTTTTTTTGTTTTATATTGCACAATTGCTTTACAGTGTCCCAAGTAGCTTTGTTGTTTTTATGGCTTTTCATAAGTTTGTTCCTGTAGTAGTCGTATTTCAGTGCTTTCGCGACGACATTGCATGTATTTCGGTATTTTAAGTAATTACTCTTGAGTTCAATATTATCCGGATTCCTCTTTACCAGTTGGTGCATTTTGTCTCGTTTTTGAAAACATTTGATGAGACTAACCGTGATCCAAGGTTTTAATGGCCGATTTCGCTTGGTTATCTTAGTTAACTTTGTATTACTTTTAATTAGATCCTGAAGAATTGTAACCAAAGTGATGGCGGCCATTTCCGGATCATCGATTATTAAGTACGTGTTCCAGTCAAATTCATTAATGTCTCTATCAAGAGATTGATAGTCTATTTTAGTAACGTAGTAATATCTTATCTAATTCATTCTTTTTTCTAATATCTTTAATTTTTTCTGTGATCTTAAATCCTATCAGAAACATAAAAGTGAAATGAGAGCCAAGTTTAAAATATGATGTATGCCAAATTCATAATATGATGTTCAACAAGATACTGAACGATGTACTGAAATCTAAATGGGTGCCAAGTTCAATAATTGTTACTATTAAAATTTATTTATAACAACATAAATATAATTTATTTTTATAACTTACATTAATATATTGTAGTCTAATGTCTGAATCAGTTAGCCTCATTTACACAAACCGCACTTCGCCCACGTGGAATTAAGGCCTACACTGTTCACGGGTAGGTTCGTGCCCCCGTGCGTCCGTATAATAAAGCTGATAGTGATGATACACATATACCTACTTGTCACATTACTGTATTTTTTTTTCAGGTGCCAGTCTTGAAATTGTATGTTATTTTTCACTAAATGCTCTCATTGGCGTCAACGTGATGAATATTAAGGCCCTGTTTATTATATTGGAAACGGATCTTGAAAATGCTATTGAAGATAATGAATTTGTATCTTTTCGATTGGATTTGACCGATACAGATAATGTCAGTAGTTATAAAAAAATCTCAAACATAATAAAACGTCACCAAAAGATACTAAGGTTCGTAACATGTTTTTATAATACTTAAAGAAAGTAATCGTAGTGGAATGCAAGAGGTACTACTATGCACATTTTTTTTCTATACATATACATCAAGTTGGAATGTCAGTTTGTAACAATTGTTTTGTTATATATAGGCAGACATTAGACCGCCATCTCACCTGATGGTAAGTGATGATGCGGCCGAGGATGGATCATGTCTGACTAGAAACAGCCTATTCACTCTTGCCTTGAAGACGGCCAGGTCGTGATGATCGGGGAACACATAAGGAAGCCAAGAGTTCCATTCCTTTGCGGTGCGCATTATGAATGAGGAAACCACGTAATAAAAGCTCGCCTGCCAATTAACCCTTTTTAACCATAATTTTTCATCACACCAAATATTGCTGTGGAAGGAGATTTACTCCTCTGTACTAGTTCCAGGTCATTGAGACAATCTAAAAATGACCCAAACGACGCGGGGCAGAATTTTACGGCAGACACTTTTCGAATGAATGTGCGCCTAGTTAGTTAATCGTAAATCTAAGAAAATAATGCGTACGTAACTATTGTCTGCGGACGAAGTCGCGCGCAAACGCTAGATTATCATGGGGCTCAGCTTTTCGCAAAACAAAGGGCTCTCTTATGACTTTCACGCGGACCGCGACCGCGGAACCCCTCGTAGTCGACCTTACTTTGGATATCAGCCAACTCTTTTTAACTTTATAGCTTAACTCTTTGACCGGCTTGAATATATTTTCATTTTGTCTGGATTCCTGGCGTTCAATGGGTTCAAATATGAATACTTATATTGTTTTAAATGTTACCGATTACTGCTAGCCGTGGTGTTATTTACAGGTTAATTAAACAAATGGTGCATAGGGTTTGCAAACCGAATACAGGCTATATACTACTACTATATACTACTACTATATACTATGTATTATTACAGTTAATTAAACAAATTGCATAGGGTTTGCAACGAATACAGGCTAATATACTACTATATAACTACTACATATACATGTATTTACAGGTTAATTAAACAAATGGTGCATAGGGTTTGCAACCGAATACAGGCGTTATATACTACTACTATATACTAGTATTTTGTTTACAGAATATGTAATGAATAAATGTATTTTCACTAACAATATGTCGACGTAAACATGTGCGGCTACTGCCATTGGCTTTTACGGGTTGTATTGATAACAGAGGTAAGTCAATAAGCTCACATAATATACCAGTTAGTATTATTCTAAGTCAAGTAAAATTAAAGTAATATATATATCTTTACTAAGGGGTCGAAGTGTGACAAGGGTGGTAGGGCCCTAAAATTTTGTGACGTCACACCTAAAATCATAAACAAAGGTTAATGCAAGAAATGTGACGAAAATGTGACACACTAGGTTAGGAGGAGTCTCACAAATGTGACCATGTGACTTGGAGGGATAAAAAATCTTGACATTTGCGTGATGTAATTTATGGATGAGCCCTAGTAGGAGTCTCATAAACAGGCTTAAAGTGCTGTGGTGAGGGTTATATATGGGTTATTAATGCTCGATCCGTAGGAGAACTGAGATACCGACATAGGGACAGGTAAAAGAGGCAGTGGATGAGACACATTTTTAGGGTTGCCGTAGACAAATGGCAAAAACGGAACCCTTTTTGATCGTCAATCTGTTGTATGTCTGTCTGTCCGTTTCGTCCGAAATAACACAACCCCTTTTCTTCGAAACTATAAGCACTACTCTATTCAAACTTTGTTACGTATATGTATTCGTGTAAACCGCTATTAGGTTTCAATAAGAAACTTGAAAAAAAAATTAATATATTTTGGGAACCATACATTGAACTGCATCTCAAAATTTTTTTCATTGTACCCTTATGTGTGGGTATCAATGTGTAGATCATAAAAAAAATGGTATTCAGGTTTCTAATATCATTTTTTTATAAATGAATAGTTTGCGCAGAGATACTTCCAAAGTGAGTGAGAGGTTTAGTAGGTGCCAAAAAAATAATAAAAATAATTTTATTTTATGTTACTTGCTGCTGTAGAACCCTCCACGTGTCCGACTCGCGCTTGGCAATTTTTTATAATTTCACTCTTGGATTGGTTTGAAGAAAGTTAAAACGAGTCCTGGAGTAGACTGCGTTTTGACAAGCGTACCGTAAGACGCCCTCCGGCCGGATAAGTTACTGGTGGAGGTTGGATGTGACAAGCGGCGGACCAGGATATCTAGAGTGATATGTTAGAGTGAGAGGCAGTTAGCTGTTTTATAAATAATTTTGTGAAATAATTCTTTCTTTTGCTTTCAGCGCCGACATTACCAACCAAGATATTGCATTCTTTAGAATGGTCAGTGTGTCTCTGACGATATTTATTTACACAGGCCGGCGGAAAGTGTTATCTGAAGCGGTATGTAATATAATATTGAATATTTTAATGTTTTTATTTGTAAACGGTACCTCAGCCCTCCCGGTAGGAGGGCAACAGTTCATACCATTGAGCCACCGACGCTCTTGGTACGTTATCCGACGCTCTTACGGTGAAGGAAAACATCGTGAGGAATCTTCATGTACGCCTGCGAAGAGATTCAAAGGTTGTGTATGAAGTCGTCCAATCCGCACTGGGCCCGCGTGGACGACTAAGGCCTAATCACCCTATACGGGTAGGCTCGTGCCCCGGTGGGGGATTAATGAGCTGATGATGATGATTTGTAAAAGGTAAACTAAGTAACACGTTTTACTCGTATTTTTGGCGAATATTGTATTTATGTATTGGTTGGTAAGTCGGCTATTAAACTATTACACCAAGGTGACCAGGGGTTCCGGGTTCGATCTCCGGGCAGTACACAACATTTGTATGCTTGGACATGTCTGTTCCAATTGTTCTGGGTGTTTCTACGCACATATAACAAAGTGTACAAGACGGCCAAGTACGCTCACTTGATAGTGCGTGATACGTCTATTTCAGAGCGGCATTAACGGAGACCAACTAAGAGACTGTTATTATTCTATATCAAAGCCGCACTGCGCCCGTCACCTGAGGCCACAGATGTAAGATGTCTTATTCCCGGTTTTACTAGATACAGTACCCTCATCCCGAAATACAAAAGTGCATTACACTTCTATTTCACGGGACGATATCTGGCACTGCGATGGCACCTAGACGACTCAGTACCAAGTCTGGCTAGTACATAACTTTGTATGTATATCCGTTGTTTAGTATCCATTGTACAAGCTACTTGCTTTAATTATGGTTTGATGGTGTTGTGTGATTGTCAGTGGATGTTAATTAATTAATTTATGTTTCAAGAATGCCGACCTTGCACAAGCAGCATACAATAGCCTCTGGTACATTAGTGATGTCAGATCTCGCAGGCTTATTTTACTCATCATGCATCGGTAAGTTAAAATATACCTCATATTTCTATAAATGATTTTTAATTCTATGTGGCAGCCCTACGTTAGAATAAAACCTTTTACTGAGTCTATGTTCCTTGTTTGCACTGCGGTTTTTGAAACCAATACAATGATATTCAAACGAACCGCCAAAGAGAGTACAGTTTGTACTCTTTTGTTTAGGTAAATGTACGCTCATTCGAAATATGTGTATGTGTGCTGTCGCTGCATTCGGAACACTTTTTTCGATTGTTTTGTGAGCATATCACGAATCTATACTTTTTCAAATCTTCAATGATTTGAAAAAGTATAGATTCGTAAAATATGTAGATAGACTCAATTTTAAAAATATTGTTTATGGTTACAACTATTTTAGTTAAACAAAATGTTCAGTGTCGGAAACACCTACAGGGTACTTACAGGTTAATGCTTGGTGTAACTCATTAGAAAAAACTACTATAAAACGAAATAGTGCAAAACTTACTACTGAGACACAATAACGATACTATAAGAACGTTTTAAAATTAGCAGAATTGGAGCCCAGCTAGTGCTAAACGATCGATAATTATGGGTTACGTTACGATCCAACATCCTTAAACTACGAGAGTTGTAGCGAAAAACCATGTCCAGCTTGACATTATGAATGACAGAAATTACGCACAATATTGAAAAGCTGAGTAGCTTAAAAATTCCAACCCACAAATTACCTTTCTTAAATGTTTAGTTCATTAAACATATTTATAGATTTGATATGTTGACAATCATATCGATAGACTGAGGTTTTAAGGTGTAAGTAATAAATTTCATAAAATTTTGCGTTTCAGATTCATTTTTACCCACACATTTTTTTGTATTTAGAATGTTTAGTAACAGTCACAAGATTCACCAAACATTATAAAGGGACATTGCTTATGGAATATCATTTTATTATTTCTATTCTAGATCCGTTCACCCAGTGTATTTGAAGGCCTTGTCGTTTTGGAATATTAGACTTGAAACATATTCAAAGGTAAGTCAGTTTAACCCTTTTTATATATACATATTCTTATTATCGTCTTAGATGTATTTTTTTAAATGGCAAAACGTTGATTTATCTGTATAAGTACCAGCAAAGATGGATGGAGAGAACAAAGATTTAGAATTAGCGCGCTATTAACCCATATCTATGGGAGAGACGTATAAACATACATACGGACGGACTGTCATTAACACATAAAATGTGTCCCCAAGATGACAGCTGCTGTCTATGATACCATTTTGACAAATATTTTTTGTATACCGATCTTAGTATTTTAAATTAAAAATATGTAGTAAATTGTTCGTTTTCCTTTTGTTCACTACGGTTTTTCACCACACAGTCATGCTCCTTTTTAAATTTTTTCCTATCAGAATCTATGGTTCTGTTGACAGATGTGCGTGAAATGTCTTAATATTTTGTTGTTTTCCATACAAAAGTAGGCCGGATTTTAAGACACTTTTGTTGTTAGCGAGACTCCGTCCGTATTTTTTTATATGTCCATAGTTCACATATATATTTATTTCATTTAATGTTCATACTGGTTTACAATGGTTCTTAAACTAGTATCGGTTTCACAATACGATTCTATCACGGAATTCCAACATTGAACTGGTAAATTCATTTAACTAATAATGTACCTCGTAGCGTCGGTGACTCAATGGTGAGGACTGTCGTCTTCCTACCGGGAGGGCTGAGGTTCAAATCCCGACACGTACCAATGTGTTTTCATTTTTCGAAAAGATATGTACGTTATCCGACGCTCTTACGGTGAAGGAAAACATCGTGAGGAAACCTTCATGCACGCCTGCGAAGAGATTCAAAGGTTGTGTGTGAAGTCGTCCAATCCGCACTGGGCCCGCGTGGATGACTAAGGCCTAATCACCCTATACGGGTAGGCTCGTGCCCCTCGGTGGGGACGTTTAATGAGCTGATGATGATAATCTACCTTTCTCACGGGTAATTGAGATCTCGTGTTGCTTGTATCCACATTTATCAAAGATACGTTTAAGCTACAGAATTATTATTAACAAGAATTTCTCTTATAATTTATTCTTTACTTTAAGCTAAGTAAGCAAAAAATCTTGTCGATTGATTTTATTTAATTAATAATATTTAATGTATTGGTTTATATTAGTAATCTTTGTGTTTTGTTCTTTTCAGATAGTATCCTCGGCCTACTCTTACATTTCAGTTTGTCAACAGCAAATAATTAATTCAAGATAATCCATAAAATACTCGTACCGTGTACCTTTAAGTAAGGTGCACAAATATCTTGTGTTGGTACCTAACTACATTCAAAGATCTTATAAATATGTTATATTTTACTAGAAAGAAAGAAAAGAAAGAAAAAACATTTATTTGATCACAAATACAAAACAAAACAATTATACGAAAATATACCAAAGTAATAAACACGTGAAAAAGGAAAGATTAACAAATGAAACAAAAATAAAAACCAATATAAAAAAAAACGTTATTTGTGGTCAAATGGGCCCTGCCTCAGCTTATACTGCCGTGTGTCATTTACAGTTTCTAATGATTCATCAACTTCGCCACGGCAGCGCTGGTGTTCTGACAGAGCCCAAGTGACGATGCAAAGGATAATATATATTACAATAATACAACTTTCATAAAAATACACTTGAAATATACTAGCTGCTAGGTTCCCCACTGTATTATCTGCGTTTTAGGATATTCTACCGCAGTAGAACATAACCTCAAATCGCTTCGTTAAATCACGCACAGGACACGCGACATTGCTTTATTTTCCAAAATAAAAAGTTTTTCGAAATAAAAAGCCTATGTTTTTCTACCAGCCAAAAAAGTCCCGTCCAAATCCATCCAGCAGTTTTAGAGCCGAAACAAACAAAAATTTTTTTGAATTGTTATCTTGGCATAATATGTGCCGTAAATATATTCATATGCAAAAAGAAAAATATTGACAGTTTAATATATACAAACAGACACTCTCAGAACGGAGCACGCGGGTAGACATTAGATTCATTTATTGTGTGTTGTGAGTTTCCATCCATGCTATGTACTACCGCTTACAATATATCTGTGGTTAAATGCTGGGTGTCAAAAATCGGATAAGATTTAACTTTTTTTTAACCGGTGCGACGGATCTCCTTTCGTTCATACTTTGACCAATGTGACTAGGTATTGATATTACTTCTATTCAACCTATCGCAGTCCACTGCTGGACATAGGTCTCCCCCATTTTGCGCCAGATATCCCGGTCCTCCGCTTTTCTCATCCAGCCTCCACCAGCGACCTTTCGCAAGTCGTCGGTACATCGGGCCGGAGGGCGTCCTACGCTACGCTTGTCGAGACGCGTCTCCACTCCAGAACTCGTCTGCTCCAACGGCCATCGGTTCTGCGACATACGTGACCAGCCCATTGCCACTTCAACTTGCTGATCCGGCGGGCTATGTCGGTAACTTTAGTTCTCTTACGGATTAAATCATTCCTGATCTTATCCCTAAGAGAGACTCCGAGCATAGCTCGCTCCATTGCGCGTTGAGTGACTTTGAACTTGTGAACCAATCCCGCAGTCAGTGTCCATGTCTCAGCTGCGTATGTTAGTACGGGTAGGACCACAGACATCCGAATATATAATTAGACTGGACGAGCCGCCAAGTTTATAGGCAGTCCCAGTGTCGCAATTTATTTTCGGTTCTTACCTGTGAAAGTTATTCTAATTCTTGGTAAATTTACTGATTCATTGCGATGATGGCATGTTACAATTGCACAGGATGGCATTTTGGAAAAAACGGTAATTTCTTCTAATATTCGTGCGTCTTGACTCGTCTCACAGAGCGTAAACTGGCAGCCGTGTATGCTCGTTGAGCTTACATTTGTCGCACTTTAAACGCGGCTTGCCCCATCTCTTGTATTGGGAAATCTGTGGGTAGGACGCATAGATATTACAATTTGCTTCTAATAGTATGTACCTTGTTTTCTTTAAGTTTGTAAATCACAGCAGCCTTCTGTGAAGACATTAAAACGTAGTAAGCGCAAAATCAAAGCTTGATTATAATTTAATACTCTTTAACTGGCAAATGATGACGAAAATTTTAATATTTTGAAATGCAGTAAACCGTCATATACTCCATTTTTGAAGATCGTGGAAAACAATGCATAATACTTTACTGCATTTTGGGTACTGTGTTTTCGTTAAATTATGCACATATACTGCAAAAAGTGAAATAAAAATTTAAATACTTCCGGTCAACTTACAAAAAATTCAGAAGAACTATTTTTAAGATAAAAAAAATATATTCTTACCTAAAAAGATTACTCGTAGTACAATGTATTCTTAGTTAATTATTTTTTTAATTACAGTCAGTGAAAGCGCCATCTGTTTAAATTTCTTAGAACTGCAAGAGTGAATGTGAATTCTAAAACGGGCGTGCTTCCAAACTTATTACTGAACATTGCGCCATCTATTTAATGAGAGAAGAAATATTTAGTTTCAAATAAAAGCGCAATACATGTCACAGGAAACACAAGTGCCATTTACTACTAACTAATAATATTAATAATTGACGACCTATTTGGTGTAATGGTCGAGATCGAGATGTCGGCTACTACACCAAGGGTTCCGGGTTCGATCCCTGGCCAGTACAAACATTTGTGTGCATAAACATGTCTGTTTGTGGTCTGGGTGTTTTCTATACAAGTATGTTTAGCCGTTGTTTAGTACCCATAATCACGGGTCCCATCGCCTAATATTGTCCGTGAGCTTCCTACGAAGTTTCGATAGATGGCGTTACTTGTATCAGTTTATCTTGCTTACACTTTAAAATGCAATATTATCAAATAATTATTATTCCTAAAATCTATATTTTCCTTAATTCAATCAACAATCATATAAAAAACATTTTTTACTAATAAATAAAAGTTTTTTAAAGATTTGCGACAGTACCGGTAACGGCAGTAAAAGGAACCACCACAATTATCGAAAGCACGGTTGCAGCAACAAAAAAAAAAGTTAATAGATGGCGCTTGCACGTGTACACTTTGAGCGAGCAAACTGCGTTTAATTTTATCACAGTTAATGTGTTATTAGATGTGTTGAATCAGCTTTTCTATTATAATGTTTTAATAACAAATTGCTTTTTGTGTGTGTGTTCATTACACTGATAAAAAGACTACTTATGAATTGTAAATGGGAATAATAAAAACATGAAATATGCAGTGCAATCAAAATAAAATTGCATGTTAGATGGGTCGAACTAAACGCAACTCAACTAAAAGTTTTAAATTTTATTCTTACTTTTTTGTACTTCTTAAAACTTGCTTCTGCTTAAATTTATCGTTAAAACTACAAAAACGACTTGGCTACGTTTTTTGAACTTTGAGGAAAAAAAATACCGATTTAAAACTAAAAATAAATTTTAGCCAGATAGAAATGGTTAAATAATTCTTTCATAATTTTGATGTCGGAGCCAAACGCACTCTTCAGCTTTATAATTTAATATAGGTAGGTAGTTTGTTTGGCACCGACATAAAAATTATGAAGAATTATTTAAGCATTTCTATTTGGCTAAACATATCTCTGTAGATTTTCAGTTTGAAGTCTGTATTTTTTTGTCTGAAAATTTTTGAGAATAAGTGAGTGAATGAGGGATTCCTAATAAAAATAATCACTCAAATAAACATCTGTCATGATTACATGAAGTAGTAGTTGATATGAGTCGATTTTTAATGTTCAATTTCTCTGGTCACCACTCATCAAACCCTTATTTCCTTATCTTGGAACCACCTCTGGACTATCCTCTTTCCAACAAAAAAATAATCATAAAATCAGTTCATAAACGACGAAGATATATGCGAACAAACGTAAAAAAATTGGGCAAGCGCGAGTCGCATAGTGGTGGGTTCCGCAGCAGTAAGTTACATAGAATAAATATTATTTATTTACTTAGGCACCTACTACAGCTTTATTATGAGAAAATAGTGGTTCACCATTTATGACGTATAAAAAAACTTCACATCAGAAATCGCTTAAACTAAATTTGATTGTCAGATTTTATGGTTATGTACATCATTTTTTATTTTATCAACCCATAGTTTAGAAATTAGAGCCCTCCTCGAATTTCTAACACACTTTTTTCAACTTTGAAAATGTCTCTCGCGCAAAATATTCAAGTTATAAAAATGATATTAGAAACCTCGATACCATTTTTCAAGATCTATACACATTGATACACCAAACGGGGGGGTCGATGAAAAAAATTTTTTTTCAGTTCACTGTATGGAAACCCCAAAATATATTAATATTTTTTCAAGTTTCTTGTAAAAACCTTATAGCGGTTCACAGAATACATATATCTACAAAGTTTGAATAGTGTAGTTCTTATAGTTTCGGAGAAAAAAGGATATGACATACGGACGGACAGACAGACAGACTTGACGAATTTATAAGGGTTCCGTTTTTTTGCCAAGGTCGAATCGAGTAACCTCCTTTTTTTAAGTCGGTTCAAAAGCAGCCCCTTTTTCCTTATTACATCAGCTACCTGCCAAAAAAAGTCCCGTCCAAATACGTCAAGCCGTTTCACAGATTACCCGGAACAAACTGACAGTCCGACAAAAATTTTAAACATTGTTATTTTGGCATAATATGTAGTACCGCATATATATTGATATGCATAAATAAGTTACCGTCCTAACGCTGGAACGAAGAGCCTACCTTTACTTTCCGTCTTCAAAAATAAATTCAGTTCACCGGTATTGATAGTGAAAAAATAAATTATATCAGTTCCTTAGCAAATTAAAAACGCAATTTAATATAGTGTCGAAAACTAAATATAACAAAAACATAAAAAACATTACAAGTGTGGAATAAGTGACCATTGATTCAAAACACTAATAAGTATTTTGAAGAAAACGCGTAAGTGACGCGTCTTGCACGGCGCTTAAGTCCTTATGTTTGTATCCTTTGTCCTTTGATAAATATATCGTCGCCGTTGATGGCTTCCATTCAAGACCGCTCTTGCGGCTATATACCTACATATAAGATGCTTTTCGTTCACAAAATATCTGGCTTTTATATTATTTACAAGAAAAGTGTATAAGTATGTTTAGAACTCATACATAATACAGGCTTCACGCTTAACTTGCGGCAAGATGGCGCTGTGTGTATATCAGTGGATATTTATTAATATATAATAAGAGCCTCCTCTAATAACCCCCACCTGGAACCAACGGCTTACTGCTCAATTCTATATAATATTCTATATTTTTGAAATAATAATGAGTAATAGTTTTATTTAATAAAAGTTTAATTAAAAAACCTGGAAATTCATTTGTTATTGGTTCACAATCAACAATAAATTCATTGTTTAATTGCAACGTCACAATTAATCAATTCTTAATTGCAATTAAATTTGCACAATACTACACACGCCACGCACGACGCGCGCGTCAAATATACATAGATACCTATCTACCTATGCCTATCAAAATGTTTGGTTTGAGAAATTACATTTTAGTCGGATCGGATTCGGAAGAGCGCACTAACGCGCGACGTTGCCGCTCTGTCAAAGCGCACGCGCCGTAAGAATAAACAATAAATGCGCTGTTGCCGTCCTTATTTAGAACTGTGATTAATTAATAGCTGTGTTTTTACGCCACCTATCGGATTTTCAAATATCAGTTTAATCTGTCTACGCGAATCTTGCTATAAGCACCTAGTCACGGACCTAGTGGCATCTAGTGAGAATAAAGTGAGTTAAAAATAGCTTCCTCAAATAGCTTCCGTAGATGGTCACGTTTTTGCAGTATGGGATGCATCATCTGTATAGTATATATTATTAAATCTGTGCCATAATACAGGCTTCACGCAGACGGCGTGTGTGAATGTCAGTGAATATTTATTTATTTGTTAAATTGTAATACTATTAATTGTTTGGTAAGTGACAAGTGAGGTCTTAATATTAAGTTTTTAATATTTGACGAAAACCATGCTCATATAAACAGTTATTACTTAAAATCTATTACAGTTTACTTTTCTGCCATTGTAAATATGCTACTTAGATACAAAAAATATAAGAGATAAATATTTTTTCAATCATAGCAAGGGACATAAAACTGTCTCAATAATTATCATTTATTAAATTGGCCAATAAATGTATATATGTATCATTATTTCTACAATGATTTTATTTCATCATAGAACTTAAGTCTTCATAATTTTGGAAGACATCAGATATACCTATTTTGCGTTCTCCTGTAAAAATTGTTGTTAAGCTTTTACTAGGTTTGGAAATGGTAGCCGAGTTATACGAAGAGTTCAAATTGAAAGTTAAGTATCTTTCTACCTATTTCAAAATATGGATTAGGCTCGTCTGCGATCGTCAGATAGAACACAAAACGTAAATAAATATATGTTATTTTTACAATCCACTTATACATTTATTAAGATTCCTAAACCATGTTAATATTTTTCATTGTAATATTACTGGTTATAAAACGTTCAGTATGTCACGTTACTGACGTCACGAGAAGCAACATGGCGGTGCGCTGAAAAGCGCGCGCGTGTCGTAGTCAGGTAGTGTGCTCGGTTCGCTTCAATGTATTTGTTCGTGTAGGTACCTACTCGACTCGATCGACATTCGACATCGCTCGCTCGCTTCGAGTTCAGTACCCGGTTGACAGCCGGCGGCGGTGGTGTGACGTTGTTTCGCGTGCTTTACGCGCACGCCGCCTCTGCGCGATTTTCTACCAATTGTTAATATTTTTGTATACAAATAAACGTTCTGTTTAAATTATGATCAATAAGTGCATTCGTTAATACAAGAAATTGTTCGTTTAGCTGCATAAAACACAATTCATTCAATCCTTTGATACGATATTTATTGATGTATAATTCAGGACGATGCTTTAGTAAATGAACGTGTGTGAATAGTAAATACAATGTTTTATTAGAGTATAATAATTAGGTTGAAAAACAAAGGAGTTCTCTGTGCGTTTGGTGTGACTTCCTTATATTAAAGTATAAACAAAGTTTGTTCAGTGTGACATAATTTCAATCGAGATAACCGTTTCCGTGAAATGTAAGAAATCTAATAAAAGTTAGTGAATATATTACAATGGCGGATCGTGATCGTCCTGCGAAAACCCCCATAAGGGTGGGTTTTTATGACATCGAAAGAACCATTGGCAAAGGAAATTTTGCCGTTGTTAAATTAGCACGACATCGAATAACGAAGACTGAGGTACGTAAAGCTGTTTTAATGTAAACACGATTAAGACGAAGACGTCAGACGGAAGTTAACACACGCTATACGAAACAAATAGATAGATAAATCATTTATTGCTAATAGTCATACATGCTTCGTTATCATAACAAAAAACATCTAATTCAACAAATCAACACACAACAATACCGATATACACAAACATTATTGATATATTGAGCATATATTCCAAACTACACATGCATGCCGCAGCAGTGCAAAGGGCAATAGCCAGTGTAACACACTCAAAGAGTGAAGCACTGATTTTCAGCCATTGTCGAAGTAACCGAGTAAAGGTAAAATAATAATATTAGATTACACGCCTTTGAATATTACCTTACATAGTGATAGTACTAGTTACATAAATATTTTGAGAAATCGTTAAAATAAATAGAATCATAGATTAATTAAAAATGGATCCATAAATATGTCAAAATTATCTAATAAAGATATATTATTTTTTATGGAAATCATTAGGGGATGCCTTCGTTCAGCAGTGGACATAATTGGGCTGTAATGATGATGATGATTTTTTATTAGTAATGTTAATTTATTATTTGATTAAAAATAATTAAAAGGTATGATATTACATAACATTTCATTAATAATAGATACATTCAATTATAATAAATAAAATAAAATTGAAACTGCACTTAAAGTGATCATCGCTTTTCCAAACTACACATGCATGTCGCATCATCGCTTTCCTCATGCCACCGTGGAAGTGACGCGAAATACATAACATTAAATATCAAAATCATTCCAACTATGTATCTATCTTAGATACATACCTAAACCTTCTTGCTGTTAACTCGAATTCCCACTTATCTATTCGGAGCATAGATGCAGCACAAAAAAGACATAACTGAAGAATTAAAAATTTAGGCTACTTGCGGTAAATTTGACTTACAAAACTAGCTCATATATAAATAATGAATTCCCTGACGAATTGCGTAATATACAATTCAGTAATAAATCTACCTATCTATTGTTAAATTCAAAAATGTGCAAAACATTTATAATTTGACAAGCTGTTCTCCGTGGTGTTACCCCCGGTATAAAATATATTTCCGCAGTAAAACGTAGTTTATGTGTTGATCCAGGGTACCAACTATCTACATACCAAATTTTATTGAAATCGCTTCAGTCATTGAGACATGAAGAAGTAACAAACGTGCTCACTCATATACGTCTTTTAAAATAGGTATTATTGTGATGTGCCTTCATTTAGGTAACTATCCGTATTTTTTACATACTAGATCCATTGTTTCTTAGACTGAAATACCTATTAGGTACTAAAATTTCCGCTGGTCACCTCACTAAAATCATTATACTACAAAGCTAAATAAAAAAGACTTAGCTGTAAGCGAATACTCATTCAAAATCCTTGCTATCAAATTTACTACAAGCATAAAAATGGAAAAGGTCTCCCTTCCCCATCGTTTGTCCACCACCACCAGCGACGTTTCGCATGTCGTCGTCCATCAGGACGAGGACCTTGGCTTACCGTAGCTAAAATAAATTAAAAAGTAAAACTAAGTAAAATAAATAATAATTATAAATATACGCACGCGCGCCATCTAGCCCCAAGTTAAACTTGAAGCCTGTATTATGGGTACTAAACAACGGATAAACATACTTAAATAGATTTTTTTTAAATACATATTATACATAGAAAACACCCAGACCAATACAAACAGTCAAGTTCATGCACACAAATGTTTATACTGCCCGGGGATCGAACCTGGAACCCTTGGTGTTGCAGTCGACATCTCAACCGCTACACCAAATGGGTCGTCAAATGACTGAGAATCCGTATCTGATTCAATGATATTCTGTATATAAAGTAGATACTCCATCCGTGCCTCAAAAACGAACCACCGAAGAGAGTACAGTTTGTACTCTTTTGTTTAGGTAATTGTGTCCGAAATATGTGCTGTGTGTGCTGTCACTGCATTCGGATTTTTTTTTCCATTATTTTGTGAGCATATCACGAATCTATACTTTTTACAATTAGTCTGATTACTCAAATGTTGTCTTTGTGTCCTAAAGTTTATCTCAAACTTACAATACCTCGTTGTTTACAAAGCGGGTGCCGAAATGTCGTCGCAAAGGTCATTTTTTCTATTTGTACTGCACTTGCGTGGCAAATGCACTGCTCCGGTTAAGTAGGTATGACCCACTTTAAAATAAACATCAGAAACGTTAGCATGAAATATCCACCACTTAGATATCTGTCAATAAATCTGTACAAGTTACAATCGGAAATTCTGAGTGCGGTATGAATCAATGTTATTTGCTTGGGCACGTCTCAAATAATGATATACATGCGTATAACACAATGCTAATAGAATTAAATACCCTAATAACAACGTTAAACGTTCATTTATTTACGATAAATCTGAACATCTTCATTATTTCTACACAAGCATCGCGGTTTCACCTGCGAAGTACGGCCCGTACTTGTTGGGATTCAGAAATAATAAATATCTTATTTGTACTATGATATGTTAGCTTTATGATACTTACAAATTTTCCTCTTCAATAACACTATTAAAAAACGCAGCAAAATCCGTGCGTTTATATATTTAAGCGCATATATGGACATAGGAAAGGGATATAGGTACAGAGAAAACGTCTTGTTTTATACGTGTAGTGATTGGTGTGAGAGTAAGTTTTGTAGATCAGTATTTATGAGCTGATAACTTAGTTGTTATCAGCTCCTAAATATCTGACCCTGATATAATAAGACCTCTGATTTTGTACAAAACCCACTTATGTTTGATACAAGTCGTGCAGTGCACCGAAGTGGGTCAATGGCCGAATAGTCGAACGTTGTAAATGAGTCACTGCGTGCGATCGCAGACGGCTTTCTAACACCTGAATGCAGCTATTCACATTTTCAATGGATGATAAAGTGGACAAATCATCATTAATATTAATAATAAATATCCACTGACATTCACACAGCGCCATCTAGCCCCAAGTTAAGCGTGAAGCCTGTATTATGTGTACTAAACAACGGATAACATACTTATATGTTTTTTTTGTAAATACATTCATATTTTACATAGAAAATACCCAGACCATTACAAACAACATGTTCATGCTCACAAATGTTTGTACTGCCCGGGGATCGAACCCGGAACCCTTGGTGTTGCAGTCGACTCTCAGCCGCAACACCAAATGGGTTGTCAATTAATTGGACGACTGCCTACGTGGTCTAAACCACAGTGTGATCCGGGGCTCATGAGCCCGAACTAGTGTTGTCAGGTCCGAAATGTATTCAATCGGGACACGAGGCCAAAAAATCTGTATTTGTGGTTGCAGATCGGGACAGGTAACAATAAAAAATGTGATGTGACGCTGATGACGTGCCATTATGAATTTGACAGTGATGTAATTAGTAGAAGCTATGTATCGTAAATATATATATTTTATTTATGAAACATCTGATTAACTTCTTTAAGAAATCGGAACATTTAGCGTCCCGATCGGGACGGATCCTCAGACGCCTGAAATCGGGACGTCCCGCGCAAATCGGGGAACCTAGCAACACTCCGAACCCTGGGAGTCATGCGTAGTTAAAGTCACTGCCTTTTCCCTAGTTTGGAGATTCGGTTAACTGATTGATTGTAATTTGACGACTTCGCTCATAGCCATGCTGTGTGCGAAGGCCAGTGCCCTGCAGTGGGGTGAAACAATATTAGATACGATTCCCCCCTTCCTTCGGATTTTAATTATATTCGATATGATTCCATCTTTTCGCATTTTAATTAAGTACTTACCTTTTCTACTTTGAACACCTATTAATCCGCACCGCGTTGTGCGTTATCAAACTCTGCATAGCGATGCTTTGTGGGTAGCGAGCCATTTTATCCGAGTGTTATCTGCGCTCGCCCCTTGCCCGGTGAAGCTGTAAAGGCCATTTGCAGCCAACGCAATAAGCAAAAAAGAAGGCTGTCCTGTGCAGTATAACATCTCTTGATTTGGTTTTATCTTTCTTTTTATGTTATAAGTAAACAGGACGGTTAGGACGCTCACCTGATGGTAAGTGA
Organism: Leucinodes orbonalis; assembly: GCA_019425675.1. NCBI lineage: Eukaryota > Metazoa > Arthropoda > Insecta > Lepidoptera > Crambidae > Leucinodes > Leucinodes orbonalis. The sequence continues at coordinate 49,194 of PQWD01005713.1, forward strand.
TACGCCAAACCATCACCTGATGGTAAGTGATACGCCAAACCATGACAGCGGCATTGAAGGAGACCAACATTTGATAGACAGTTGTTATCCTCCATCTACAGTGCCCCCCATCCCGAAACACAAAAGTGCACTCCTGTTTTACGGGCTGATATTAGGCACCGGGGTGGCATACTGATTCCATTGAAAACTTACCGGTTTTTGCCGAGGTATTAGGCGAAATAAGCGCAATTGTAGCGATGGCTGACATAGAAAGTATTTTTGTCTTGGGTGATTTTAATGCTCACCCAAATGAATTATTTTATAAGGAGCTCAATAATTTTTGTTTCGATCAGTCTTGGGTTTGTGCCGACATGATTAAACTTGGCTTGCAACCTAACACTTACACATTTGTTAGTGAGGCCCATGGTGCAAACGATGGCTTGACCATTGTGTTGTGTCAATATCAGCCGTGCAATCTGTTATAAATGTTAGTGTACTAGAGGATGTTTTTGTATCTGACCATTTACCATTATTGGTTGAATGTAATTTAAATGTGATACGATCTAAGTTAGTGTTACAAAGCTTACCGCATAGTGCGGTCGTATGGGTGAAAGGAGTGAGTCTCAAATAAAAATAAGTACCGTGATCTATGTAACAATGGGCTTCGAGACATAGATTTTCCCTTGGAATTCATAGAATGCAGTCGAGGTTCGTGTCATCTGATTGAGCATAGATTTGTAATAGATAGATTATATGATCGTATAGTGCAAATATTAAGTAACGCGTCTATGGAGACAGGCACGAATCACACATGCAGGAGGGGTAGGAGAAGGCACCTTCGCGGCTGGAATAGGCACGTTCGTGAGGCTCACGCGGAGGCCAGGCTTAAGTTTAAAGTTTGGGTATTATAATAGACCGAGCTCTGGCTTCATTATGAACAAATGATCAAAACACGTAAATTATTTAAATGTCAACTAAGATGGTGTAAGAATAATCAAGACCAAATTAAATGGATATCTTGGCGAATTATAGGTCCACAAATAACTTTACCAAATTTGGAAATCAACGGGAAGTCTAGAGGGTAGGCCTGGTCTTCCTGTTAGTGTTGGCGGAGTTAATGACTCAAAGGATATAGCCAACATGTTTAGAGACCATTTTAGGGTAAACTCGCCACTTGGCGTCTCAACCACTTCAAGTAACCCTACGCCTACTTGTTCGGGAGATGAACCGCCTGTACATTTCACTGCAAAACAAATTAGGCATTTAATAAATAAAATGACTGGCGGGAAATCTCCTGGTCATGATGTCTAAGCGTCGAGCACCTTAGACATGCTGGGTACATCTGCCGAGGGTGCTTTCTCTTTTGTTTGCAATGTGCATAAGTCATTCTCATCTGCCACACGATCTGATGAAAACAATTGTAGTGCCCATTGTTAAGAACCGGACGGGAGATGTCTCAGACAAATGCAACTATCGCCCCATCTCACTAGCAACAACTATTGCGAAGGTACTGGACGGACTGCTTGACTCTTATTTGGAAAAATATGTAAATCTTCATGATGCTCAGTTCGGGTTTCGACTGGACTATCTACTGAGAGTGCTATTGTAAGCGTCAAGCATGTCGTTCGCTATTATACGGATCGCAGGACGCCGGTGCACGCTTGTTTCCTAGATCTATCCAAGGCATTTGATCTTGTATCATATGATGTCCTTTGGAGAAAGCTCGGCGACAGGGGTGTACCGGAGGTGATCCTTAATGTATTTAAATATTGGTACGCAAAGCAAACCAATGTAGTGAAATGGGCTGGCTCGCTTCAGAAGCTTATTCTATGGAGTGTGGTGAGACAGGGCGGATGACGTCCCCTAAGCTTTTAACATTTATATGAATGACCTCATCGTGGAGCTGAGTAGCATGCGTGTCGGATGTCGAATTGATGGAGTAAGCATTAATAATATCAGCTACGCTGACGACATGGTGCTGCTTAGCCGACGATGAGGGGTATGTCGACATGTTGAAAGTATGTGAAATGTATGCAACTAAGCAAGGACTTACATATAATGTAAATAAACGAAGTGCATGATCTTTGAGACCGCTGGTAACGTCCTGAAAGCCCTGGTAACATTACCCTAAATGGCTTGAGCATAGAATGTGTCACTCAATTTAAATACCTTGGCATATCCTTACTAGCGACCTCAAAGATGATGCAGATATAGAGAGAGAGCGCAGAGCTTTGGCAGTTAGAGGCAACATGTTGACTCGCAATTTCATCGCTGTACAGAACAGGTAAAGGTTACGCTTTTCAAAGCTTTCTGTCAAAATATGTACACGGGAATCTGTGGGTCAGACATGCCAAAAGGTCGCTGGACACCCTCCGTGTCCAGTACAATAATATCTTCAGGATGCTGCTGGACGGCCTCGACATTGTAGTGCGTCGGGAATGTTTGCGGACAAACAAACCGATGGTTTCCATGCGATTCTCCGCAAAAAACAGTATCCTAATGAGGAGGGTCCGAGGCAGTAACAACAGCATCTGATGACCCTGGGGGACAGATACACATCACCACTTTGGAGTGTTTCATGCGAAGAGTGATCCCGGAACCTCATCCGTTTCACTGATGTAGGCTTTTCATTCAGACGATATAGTACTAACCATAGTTAAATAAGTCAATTTTGTAACTAACACATATGATGTAATCTGAAATAAATGATTATTATATTATTATTTGTAGTCTCTTATTATTATTATTTTGATAACACAAACTTAAATATGATTCTGTACAAAATAAATTTTTATTTAAAATATTGACTACTGAGTTTCTTGCTGGATTCTTCTCAGTGGAAAACTACCGTCCGAACCAGTGGTAGCTTCATTTGACATTCATAAGTGTTCTGTAAGGACCTAAACTGAATACACTTTTCTTTTTCATTTTTTTTTACTCAATATCGAGTCAACCACCTTTCTACTCAGTATGATTGAAGCTTATTTGTTTAGCAACAGTAGCAACGATGACGCATCAAATTTAACGTATATACGAAGACGCCATTGAATGAATGCACCGAAATAACAATGAACGTCCTCGGCCTTCGCTTCTTGGTGATGTGTCGATGGAATTTTGTGCCGGGATTCCACCAAAGCGGAGATGCGACGAGTGGACAGAATATGTTTTATAAACAACCAATAGAATTTGTAAATTTGAGTTTTGGTGGAGTCCAAGCCTATTGGTTGTTTCAAAAACATCTCTTCGTCTAGTCTTCGTTTTGGTGGAGTCCTGGCCTTACACGTGACGCGGAATAAAATCGACATTGGATGCGCCTACACGTTGGAAAGTGCGCTCATATGGGATGCGAATAAAACCGGATGGACGTGTTTGCTGGAGATAGGAAGTTAATTATTCAACAGTCGTCTAGGTGGATACCACCGCAGTGCCAGATATCGTCTTGTAAAGGAGGATTTTGTCACATTCCTGCGTTTGGGATGAGGGGGCTGTATTTGTAATCCTATATCTATGTCGTATATACCTGACATCTTTCATATCGGGTCACGGCGCAGGACAGCGGGACAGAAAGCTATCTTTATTAATTGCCTTCAACAGTACCTACTGTCATGTTCCAAGCGTATCACTTATCTACCACCAGGTAAGATAACTGACCTTCCCGTTAAAAAAAAGTAATACTTACATACTTAGTTTAGTACCTACCTACGTCAATGTTAGTTTAATCAAGAGTGTTACGA
>PQWD01005714.1:12734-30998 GCA_019425675.1 Leucinodes orbonalis
ACAATCGCGACACTGGCATGCATTAGGCCTTTTTGCGGGTTTGCAATGCATTGCCCTTATGATCAAAGACATTTGAAGGATATAAGGTGGGCCTAAAGGACGTCGTTAAAAAAATAGTTTCGTAATAATATATTTATATTATTCATACAAGTGTAGAGCCCAAAGTAATTTGTCAAACTGATTAAACGCGGATACTATAATACTAATAATATATTCGCATATGTTAAATCACTGCTGTGGCACGATAATATAAGCGATGAAATTTTATTCAAATTATTTGCAGTAAAGTGTAAAATTCAGTTATTTCTGTCTAACGCTCACATAACTCAGCCTCTACCAACATTGTTTTACGAGTAGTTGGTCCACTAGGCCACCGAGCCATACGCCTCTCTTACTTAGACATGGTCTGTTCTTATATAGAAATTTGATCCGTTAAAGCATTCAAGCATTCAAGATATAATATATCTTGAATGCTTTAACGGATCAAATTTCGCCAGTTACTGCATTCCAATTACTGATCCAGCGAGCTAACGGTAACTTTAATTCTCCACGAATGACATGATTCCTATTTTTTTTTATCCCTATTGTACATAAGATAAACATCAATCATCGTTGTTCCCTTCCGATAAGAGAATTGTAAATAGGTTTTATAGTAATTTTACAGGAGATCGGTCGTTTCAAGATAGTGAGGTTCTGTATCTCTAATGACTAAGATACAATGCGAGGATATAAATCGCGAAAGTGTAAGCCAGCTCAGTTGGACGAAATATGCGCAAAAGGATTGCAGAGAAAATACAATCATAGCAGATTAACTGCAATGAACTACGAAATCGAAATTGGAGCACCTGGACAATTTTAATGAAAAATATAATGACTTTGGCCATCTGCCAATATCAAACTTATTGCTAACAAGTATGGTAATCATACATGATAGTAGTAGTCATGACAGAATCCATGGAGGATTTAAGCACTATGCTCGAAACCCTAGACAGAGCTTCTCAACAGGTGGGTCTTAAAATGAACATGGACAAGACGAAAGTCATGTCTAATACCCATGTCGTACCTATACCGATATTAGTTGGTAGTTCTGTCCTCGAAGTTGTAGACGAATATGTGTACCTGGGACAGGAAGTCCAAATGGGTAGGTCAATTTCGAGAAGGAGGTTTCTCGTCGAATTCAATTAGGATGGTCAGCGTTCGGGAAGTTAAGGCAGATCTTTTCGTCCAAAATACCTCAGTGTCTCAAGACGAAGGTCTTTGACCAGTGTGTGTTGCCAGTTATGACATACGGAAGCGAAACGTGGTCGCTCACCAAGGGCCTCTTGAATAGACTCAAGGTTGCTCAGCGTGCTATGGAGAGGGCTATGTTAGGTGTCTACATAGCCCTCGTAGGTGGGCGTAGGGACGCGATAAAATCCGAAACGAGGATATCCGTAGGAGAACTAGGGTGACCGACATAGCCCAAAGGATTAGCAAGTTGAAGTGGCAGTGGGCAAGGCACATAGTGCGTAGAACCGATGGCCGATGGGGCGGAAAGGTTCTCGAGTGGCGTCCACGTAACGGAAAGCGAAGCGTAGGCCGACCCCTAACCAGATGGACGGATGATCTGGTTAAGGTGGCGGGTAGCAGATGGATGTCAACTGCAAGGGATCGGTCCGCGTGGAAATCATTAGGGGAGGCCTTCGTTCAGCAGTGGACATAATTAGGCTGTAATGATGATGATGATGATGATGGTAATCATGGAAACACTTTAACATAAATATTTTTCAAAAGAACTTAAGCCTAGTAATAATCATAAGTTTAAAATTGTGATGATGACAGATATAAAAAACATTATTTTATCTTATCAAATAGTGACTCCAGTATTTGAATCTAGTGTTTTTGATATTACTACATATTATTTTATCAATCATCATATAATTAGCACATAATAAACAGCACAAACTAAGGTAATGAGAGCAACGGATTAATATATTATTTTCGCTAACTACAGTACCGTCTCTATTGTTTTAAGTAACATATAATAGCTTAATACCTGCTTAGAGTACATGGTAGTCTTTCCTGCTGGCCGTTCCTCGATGGCCCTCTGCCGCTTTCTGCTCGCGTTTTCATCCTCCGACTCGTAGCCTTTAGCCGAATGTGCTATATCCGCCTGAGGGCAAAAAAATATATTTTTGAATAACAGTTTATTTAAGCAATAACGGATATAGTGCACTTGAAGTCACATCTGTCGTATGTAATGTAGCAGAGGAAAAGTAATCACATATCAATTGACTCATGAGGCGAATAATTTTAAGTAACTAGTAAATTCAATGCTTGCCTCACTTTCTAGGCTCTGACAAACTTATGTGTGTAGAAAAACTTTCATACGAGTTGTGATGATTTGTTTTTGTAACCTATGAAAACATTGCTTAATTACAGGATTGACTATGTCAGTTATGTTGATTTGTCTTCGTATCTTTCATTTTTGAAATACACTATGATAAACTGAATTTTATTAGAGAGGTTAAAGCCTTCTAGTTCGTAAATAACTTAGTGAAGATCTATAGGCTCATCTTCGACAAGTAGTATTTCAGAAATGAGGAGACAAACTAATAAAACCGATATAGGCACTCCTGTAACTAAGCTTGAAGTGGCAATGGGCAGGGCGGCCCGAAGAACCGATAGCGGTTGGGGTCATCAATTCTTAGGGAAAGATTCTCATATCGAGGCCGCCTCAGTGGGGAGTAAAATGGGATGCCTTGGGGATAAAATGATTATGGTAAGGCATATAATAGGTGATGTTGAATTTCTCTGTGCAATAAAAAACATCGCATCTCCTAAATCAGAAATTAAAGTTGCAGAGGCACTTGCGGAAATGAAATCTCGACCTAGCGTAAACGCGGGAACGTTACTCAGAAAGTCGTTATAAGTCGCCACAAACAAATATTTTAAGCTTTGCTTGCACTAATCTTAAATGAAGTAACTTTTGAAATATCAAACAAACTGCAAAATTCAATATAAATGCAAAATTGAGGGTTTGAATAAACCTTATCATTAGCTTTTGATTTTATACGATTATAAACTAACGAAACTTCGATAGCACGAAATATATATTATCTTACTATATCAGATAGTTAGACCCCATCATAACTAAATTGGGAAATGCCACATTAGACCCTGTCTTCCACTTTTCAATTCTTCTACTAAAATTTGTCGTCAATTTTATCACTCATAATTAAATAATCAATTATAATTTACTCAGTCACTGAAATCAAAAAGACTGTAGTTTAACAATCTCGATCTAAGACACTGCCACTTGTGACTTATTGAGGAATCCTAGATCAAAACAAAGGAAAGTAGCACAAACTGTCAGGCAGCGATCTCGGAATAAAGGCGCGTGTTTCATTATGGCACAGATAAGGACACAATTGTCTCAACTTCGCCCAATAATTGCAAGCTGCCGGCCATTTGCATCGGGCCGATGCTATTCGACTCTTTTGAATGGAGATTCGATTGCAATTGAAGACGGAATGAGACGCCAGTTGCTGAATGTTTGTAGAGCTACTAGAAATTGGAGTTGTTCTTGAAAGAAATTGCTGGGGCAAGGTTTTGTTTGCACTGTAGAATGTTAATAAAGAATACTTTTGTAAAGTTAACAACAAAGAATAAAAATGCAAAGTACAGGTGATATCAATGGAAATAAAATTACTTTTTAATAAGTAAGTAATAGGGGTATAAAGATTAGAAAAGGTTTGTGGATATACACAAATGCTATAAGATCACAACTAAAAATAAACTTTTTAACAAACAAGTAAAAGGATTCAAAATATATAAATTTCGGTAGTTTCCCATTACTTTAACAAACAAATTATGTCTTCTAGTCTTTTGTATTAAGAACATACTAGTTGTTAGAACTACATCTCTCATCTATTAATCGTTCAATCAGAGTGGTTTTAGATGGTTGCTCTTTCGAGCAGTATCAGATTAATGCCGGTGTTCCTCAGGGATCGGTTCTCTCTGGACGCTTTTCCTGCTCCACATCAATGACCTGCTTATTCCAGGTATGGTTGGCTATGACAGTAATGTCTCAGAGAGATACTTTTCTGGTGCAAAGGCTTGCGGTGGTGAGGTTCAAACCTTGAGGAGGGCAATGGTGATGCGCATTGATCATACCTTAGAATCAGTTGCTGCCTGGGAAGACGATAATTTGGTTGAATTCAATGCTGCCAAAACCCAGGCCTGTTTGTTTTCATCCAAAAAAAGTGCATATAATACTACACCGTCTTTTCGTGGCACGTTTGTCCCTCTAACTGACGAACTTAACTTCCTTGGCGTGGAGTTGACGAGTACTCTTCATTATCATCATCATCATCAGCTCATTAAACGTCCCCACCGAGGGGCACGAGCCTACCCGTATAGGGTGATTAGGCCTTAGTCGTCCACGCGGGCCCAGTGCGGGTTGGATAACTTCACGCATAACCTTTGAATCTCTTCGCAGGCGTGCGCAGGTTTCCTCACGATGTTTTCCTTCACCGTAAGAGCGTCGGATAACGTACATATATTTTTCGAAAATTCGAAAAAACCATTGGTACGTGTCGGGATTTGAACCTCAGCCCTCCCGGTAGGAAGGCGACAGTCCACACCACTGAGCCACCGACGCTCTTCAACGAGTACTCTTAACTTCAGCAAAAACATTGAGTCCAAGTCCGCTTCACCCTATTCAGGCATCCTGAATAGGGTGAAGCGGTACTTTAAACATGATATAAAACATGTGTCAGTCTTGGATTTAATCCTAAATGCACACTTCGAATTAAAATTTCTTACTCATTTGCTACTTATACAACTTCCTTAATAATAAAAAATTAAACACCCTTCACATTACTGGTGATCAGGTTCATATATATACTTTTTCCGCTGTAAAATAATTTCGGTAGACACTAAAAGTTTTATCCACTATATATTTTTTCCCTATTTTGTCGTTATTTCATTCGATGAAAGAGGAATGACGATAATGCAAGTGACAGAGCCCGCACTATCAATTTCAGAGATAGATGAGAAGTACATTCGCAGAAAAATCCATTAAACTTTTTCATTTAACAAGGCGCTATCGTGGTAACAATCGTATCTAAATGGCGTGTCTCCCCAGATAGATTATTTTCAAGTGACATCGCGTTTTGGAATAACTCAATTAGTAATTGTACATTTTCACGGCTCTCATTGCATTAACTTTAAAACAGTTCAACTTAACATTTTCTGATTAAAAATAGTTCACTAACGAATTCACCATCGAGTTCGTCAATGTATGTATAAATAAAAATATGTTATTATCTGTTTAAGAAATGTATGTATGTACGTCTGTATGTACTAGAAAAATATTATGGGCAAGAAGGTAAAAAATATATTAAGTCCTTGTGCACCGGTAAGTTTACAGGGTTCTTGTCAATAGTGAAAAACACTTTCAAACTCAAATATAAAATTCATCTTTTAGTCAGTAAGTATTATTATACTTTTTTAATGACTCTGTGAACTGTGACTCTAGACTCTTTGTATCTTCAAAAATCAGAATTGAAATATATTACCTTTATTTTATTTCCAGGTTTTACTATCACATCATTTTTCCAGTGGCAGTGCTGTGTGTGTTTATAATTTAAACATTTTTAAACTTTTACCCCAATTGAATTACTTCGTAGCCGTGCGCAGGTTTCCTCACCATGTTTTCCTACGCTATAAGGGCGTCGGATAAATGTAGTTAGATATTATTATTATAATTTCGAAAATTCGAAAACAATTTTTACGTGGCAGGATTTGAAACTGCAAAGTCCAGATCGGAAGACAACAGTCCACACCAATGAGCCACTTACGCTCATAAGGTACTCTTTGATAATTAAAATTAATTAAATATCTTGTCACATGTTATAGACTTTTATCGCTGAGTGTACAAATGTCATCGTACTTATAACGTGTTGGCTCAAATATTATTCGTCATCCAATCAAAACTTGGCGTATTTTGCAAACTTCAACATACAAACATAAGACGTCGTTCCCATATTAGTATTTGTGCAGTCCAAAACTACATCAAAGCTTTTAAGCCGCCACTCCGACTTACAGGTCATGTTAAGTACGAGTATATGTTGTGTCGTGCTGAGGTCTGATTTAGAACACCGAAGAGAAAGTTAGTGCGGTGTATAATGTGGGCAAGTTAATATTTTATGAATGAAAATGTTTCTCGTCACAGAGTACCAAACTGATTATTAATGAAGTCTACAAACTAAGTCAACCCAACTAAATTGCCAATTTTTTAGGCAGATTATGATCAAAATACTCTGATACAATTACTCTTCCCGTCCAAATAGGATAAATAACCATTTACTGATACGTAAACTTGCATGATTTGGTATCCTTGGTCACCTCTAAAGATAGTATGTATCAGCATCATCTCATTATACGTCCCTACCGCAAGGCACGAGCCTAACCTAACGGGCGTACAGGCTTTAGTCGTCCACACGAGCTCAGTTCGGATTGGACGACTTCAGACACAAACTTTGAATCTCTTCATAGGCGTGCGGAAGTTTCCTCACAATGTTCTCATTCACATTGGTCACATTGGTGGCGGGATTTGGACTTGGACCTCAAGATCGGAAAGTAATAATCCACACCAATGAGCCACTGACACTCGAAGGTTCGTACCATGCGTTGATAAATTGGTATGTATATTAACTTATTACATAACAGCCAAGTTACTGTAATGGAGTACCCCTAGGTTCTATACTCGGACCTTTGTCATCTTTGTTGAAGTTTTCTTTCTGTGTGTTTGTTTCCCTCCTATAACCAATATATTAGCAAATTGAGGATGTAACGAGGCAATCTTATTCGTCGCAGAAACCCTATGGATAAGAGAGTTCAAAAGTAAATACAGCATACATACATATGGTAAAGTAAAACGCGTGATGGATTATCAACTTGATGAATGAAATATTTTTAATTCTTTCTTAAATGATCGTCGATAAAGGCTGGAGGAGGAATGCTTAAAACCAGGAGAGTAATGATAAAAAAGAGGAAACATATTTATCTATTTTTTAATACACATCACACATTAACACTTATTATTAAAAAACCCAAATTAAGTTAACATTTTTAACTACTTTGAAAATCAATGATCAATTAATATATTTCCATCGATAAATATGTTATGAGGTCACTAGAACCGCGGTTTCAGTCTTTATATTCCCAGTCGCCTGAATTCTACAAACAACAATCATGCCTCGTGATTTATCTCTCTTGTAATTGTTAAACAAAAATGACCTGACCTTAATACAAGCCAAACAGTCTTCCTTGTTATTAAATCTATAAACAGTTGTATTCATGTTATAAAAACTTGCACCAATAGTCACACGGCTGTTATAAATTTATACGACCTCAATTCTAATATGTGCTATAAAGCTAACATTTTGCGTCACAATTCCGAAGTTTGAATTGAACCGGACCACAATTTCAACTGTCGTAAACAGTTCTATTCCGGGATAGATCACTTTGAAATACAGTTAAAGTCGTATAAATGTTAGTGAAGCCGTTAGCACACAAGTTGCTATCGTTAACCGTTAAAGCGGATACATTTAAGGGTGGACTACCTTCATATGCACTACGTAACATTCTGGTTTAAAAAAGGTATAATTGATATTAGTGCTCTAACAGGTAGGACACACCATCTCTTTAGAATGCTAAACATACTTTTTGCTTGATTTTACTTTTTTATATGTTATGCCTGGTAACAAATTGCACGTGTTTTAGGAGCTTCATATATATAAACAACGAATTTTTTTGGTATGTTATAGGCCAATGATGACTATGTTTATTGTACGTCAATATAAACCGCAGGCCGATAAGTAGCTAACATACTCTATATCACTAGTTCATTGGTCCGTGGTTTATACTGTCAAATGAAAATAAAAACGTAAAATATGTGTTGCGAACCTTTTCTAATCTGGGAAACATATAATGTTATATTTATATTTTTTTATATAAAGGGAACACCAATGATTTTTTTCATAAGATTAGTGTTCTTATTAGTAATAAACTTTGCCCCGTAAAGACCTTTACAAATGTCATTTAAATATCACGACCGTTTCAAAGCCCTATACTGAACGCTTCAATGGTTCATTAGAGTTCTAGATATTTTAAGATATCTAGTTTTCTAGTCATGTAGATACATACTTTACATGCTGAAATAGACAAACCGGTGTCATAGTTTATATACAGTCCTTTCACAGTTATTTTACCTCTGACAGATGTCAGCGTACATTTTGTATTGGTTGGTATTTTATGTTCCGGTTGTCATGACAGATTTATCAATTTCTATAATGTTTTTGTAATAATTAAGGCCTAAATCCTGTCAAAAAGGATTTTGAGGCATGCTAGAATAATTGTGTTTGTCGTTCAAAGTCTTTGCTTCAAGGAAAAAACGAGTTAAGATTCTTAAACCCTTTCAAAAATTTATCGTGTACGGTTTGCCGCCATGACTGACGTGTAAAACAGTGTTGCCAACAATAAGTTTTTTGCCGTTTTCCATGGTGCAGTTTGTCATATTGTGAAAAAATATTGCTTGAAAATCTATATGCAAAAACAATGTTTCCATTTTATTTTGATAATGTGTGCTTTAACTATATTAAAATAAAATGGATATAAAATGGGATATAGCTACGTTAAATAAAAAAAATTGACTGATTGAAATAAGTAATTAATATTAGGTATATTGTGAAATGTAAAATTATCTAGTTCATATTTTTTATATTTCAAGATTATCTGAAAATACTGTTAATACAATAACGAAGTAAGGTTGCAGCTTTTCTTAAAACCAGAATAAAAAGTAGAAATACCTATACAATAAATTATATTTATTATTTTTATTGATAATTGCTTCTTTACTTTTTTTCGACCTAAATATTATTTGTTTTTCATTGTTTTATGAATACTCGTATATTATGTATATGTAATACTATGAAAAGATTTAATTTTACTGATCCCGTGTTTCATGATTATGTGTACACAAATTATTAATTTTATTTAGTACAAACAGTTTCCTCTTTATAAATAAGTATTGCTTTCAAATGGAAATAACAAATAATAAATCTAAGGGAAATAGTAAAGATGGAAGATACCAAATATGGCATCCGAAACAGCAATGTAGCCAACTTGTGTGTGTGAACGCACTACAGCCATTTACTGTTTATGAAGTGCAAAACGTCAGATGATAGCTAGGTATGGCGAGAAATTGCATCATGCGTCGGCTACCCACCATCCTATTCCTATTCAACCTATCGCAGTCCACTGCTGGACATAGGTCTCCCCCATTTCGCGCCAGATATCCCGCCATAAAAACCATAAACTATTAAATTAACTAAAAAATGTAAGGTAAAAGTTGTAAAATACTCTTGCAACTCGCCATAAGTAATATATTTTCCATTGCTTTGCACTCTTCGAACCGTTGGTCACAACATTGACAATATTTGAGTGTATTGCCTTTAACACCCTTATTAAATGTTTTAATAACTTCAACAATCAAGTTACTCGAAACTCACTACGACTATATTGCGTTATTTTGTTCAACAGATTGGCAGCAGCGAATATTATTAATGAAATACAAATAAACTTTGTAATTCTTAAACTAATTCAACGATCACCCATTCGTCTATGTTCAAACAAACATTATTTTCAATTCAAATGCGCCAGAAATCATCAAGAAATAATTAAAATTACGAAGAATAATTATCTCTTGAGGAAAATGAATGCATGCCTAAAAGCTTTTGGGCTCCAACGATCACCTCGTAAAGTTTGGTCTAAGTGTCACAAAAATTTAATACATTTAACCAATATAATAAAGCCATGGGTCATACGTAATAAGAGATGGATCCACGACTCGCGAAAGGTAAAAACTTGACGAGGAAAATGTAGGACAAGGATATTTAGCGCCACATGCAGGAGACCATGATCACTAGCGTGATATAATGAGTTATTGTCAAATAAAACAATGAGATATTTAGTTGTTATTTTAAGTTAACTTGAGGTAGAAGTATCGCATCAAAGGTCAAGTTAAATTGAGAGAAAATTATCGCATCAGCAATGTAGATGACAGGCATTTTATCTTTATCCTTTATTTCAAAGAGTACAGTAGTAATATATTATGTCTTGTACTCATCACCATCATTAGAATGTTTCTGAACAGTGCGCTGTAATCGTGTCTCCAGACGGTTTAATGGAGTTCAAATAATGTTAGAGACGAGACCTTGTAAGTGGAAACATCATCGAGTTGCACGATTTATCAACCACTCGAAACAGATAACTGGCAAATGATAATTGTAACATGCATATATCCATTTCGGAAACTGATCAAATAATGAAAATATTACTACCAACATTTCTACTAATCATCTTTCTTCATATCTTATAACTTAGCCTGCAAAAAGTAGACACCTGGAGACTTCAAATAAAGGGTTTCACCAGTCTCTATATTTCAGACGGAATTTCATTACGTAGAAATTACATATAAAATGGGCATTTACTTTGGGTTATTACAGGAAGAAATAGTTCGAACATTAGAACCTTGTTCTAAAGTTTCGTTTATCTGAGAGCATAAGATTTACTAGAAGACTTTTTATTAAAAAAGGGAATCAAACCATTCACACAACCGTAAATATAAAAAAATATATATTTACAAAATTATTCTTACAAAAGTTATATGTTAGCATACAATTAGGCTTATATAGAAAGTTAAAAATATTATTTCAATTTTGGCTCAAGGAAGGTACTCATGAATGTTAAATGAAGCTACCTTCGGTTTGGAATACACCTCACACAGAATAATCCGACAAGAATTTTGTGTTGGCATTATATTTAGAAATAAATTGAAATACTAAATTACATATGTTTATGGCTAATGGCCTGTCAGTAGCCATACAAATTTCGCAATGTCTCCTCTTTGTTATTGCCACAAATTGTCATGAGCTTTATTCACTGAGTCAAAGCACACATTTCATCATTTATAAGTTTATAATTATGTGGCCAGGACGACGTGCTGTTACATTTTTTGGCTCAATGAGTGCTTTCAATGGGGAAATACCTATGTCGAGCAGTGGACTGCGTTAGGCTAAAGAGAGAAGGGGTTTTCATGATATATAGTTTGTTTTATTTTAGAATTCAAAAATATAGTCCTTATTTAGATTAATTTTTAATTGCATAAAAATATGTTCATCCATTTCTATGCGCTTAATTATATAATGAATACAACTTTTTTTTCATTACAGTTTACATATGACATAGGAGCTGAGCCGGAACATTATGCGTAGTTGAATTATGTGCGCCCTGCAAAGGACAAACGCTGTACTTCGTGACCCAGAATTTAAATAGGCATGGAAAATGTCACCTAAAAATCTTATTTCACTTTCCCTTTCAGTTTTGGGGCGCGCATCACGTTGGCATTTTATATATGAGATCTTCTTTTGTCACGTAGAATAAAATTCACTCTTTTTTCATAGTCATTTTCAGTATCTTGATAGTTTATTTGTTTTGATGTTTACTTGATAGTTACACATGTCGAATTGATCTATTGACGTTTGAAACATTAGTATGCAGGTCGATGTTGAGTTAACTAAATTTTTGTGAAAACTATTTAATGATAAGTTTTTTTATTTTATATTTATATTGCTAATTTACTATGATATTACCTATTATCAAAATATTTACACTGAAAGTATTATTCGTACGTTTCTTTGATCGCAGTAATATGTTATTCAACTACTAGACAAGCTGTCCGAGGACAAGATAAAAAAGAAGCCCTTGCTGATGGATCACCATATATTATGTAATACTGGTTTCATTCATGTCCTTTAATTTACTGCCATCTTTTAACTAAAACCACGCTAACCCCAAAAAGTAATTTCGGAGAAAAACACAAAAAACGTGGGTAAGACACAATTGCAATAATATGTTCCTGCATCTTAATGATTTCTACATAGAAAAACTAATACAAATTACTTAATTTTACGCTTTTTTAGCGAAAAAGTGTGGTGGACGTTGTTGTTTTAAGTTACGAATTTACTGCATTATTTGTCACTAACGGTTTATTGTTTAAATATTTCTAAAATAAAAAACCATACACATGCGTTTATAAGACAGAAAGATAGAGGATTTAAAACTGTATCACTTCGCATTTATAACTCAAAATCGACCGTGTTAGGGTTAAAATGGTAGTGGCAGTATAATAAATACATCTTTGCATTCAAACAAATATATTAAATATGATGACCAGAGTTATTTAGTTGTTATTTTAAGTTAACTTGAGGTAGAAGTATCGCATCAAAGGTCAAGTTAAATTGAGAGAAAATTATCGCATCAGCAATGTAGATGACAGGCATTTTATCTTTATCCTTTATTTCCAAAGAGTAAAGTAGTAATATATTATGTCTTGTACTCATCACCATCATTACAATGTTTCTGAACAGTGCGCTGTAATCGTGTCTCCAGACGGTTTAATGGAGTTCAAATAATGTTAGAGACGAGACCTTGTAAGTGCAAACATCATCGAGTTGCACGATTTATCAACCACTCGAAAAAGATAACTGGCAAATGATAATTGTAACATGCATATATCCGTTTCGGAAACTGATTAAATAATGAAAATATTACTACCAACATTTCTACTAATCATCTTTCTTCAATATCTTATAACTTAGGCCTGCAAAAAGGTGACCTGACACCTGGAGACCTGGAGACTTCAAATAAAGGGTTTCACCAGTCTCTATATTTCAGACGGAATTTCATTACGTAGAAATCTTTGCATTCAAACAAATATATTAAATATGATGACCAGAGTCGATGTGTTTCTATGTTTATCAGTTGTTTAGTACCAGTAATACAAAGCTTCACGCGTAACTTCGGGCTACGAGTAAATGGCACTATGTGGATGTCAGTGGATATTTATATTTATTTGTATTATTTATTTATTTGTACGAGTATATGTATTGACTCAATAAATCCCTGAAGGCTATCAGCGACCAAGAAAACAAATTATATCGGAAATAATATTAATATTATAATGATAACTGTATGTTAGTGATGTAAATTACTGTGTGGGTTAGGTACCTTCTCTATCATCGTCTCGGGTGATGGATGCAAGGCAATGTTTACGAAAAATAATGAACTAAATTTAATTCCCATAACGCCGAATCTGTCATGGTTAAGCGAATCCCTTGCCACCAGATGAGCGAACTGATTGTCCCATTAATTTTATAATTTTAAAACAATTTATGTTTGAAACTTGACAAATGCGTCTTAAAATTATATTCTCCATGTTTTTCATAACATGATTACCTTTGAAATGTTTACTGTACGGAAAAAACAAAACCCACTTATCGTAAGTAATTTAAAAAAGTCCGACTCTGGGGTAAACGTAAATCCTTTCAAACGAATGTTTTATTTTCACACGGAATAAAATACAACTTACTTGGGCTGAAACCGACACACTCGAGTCTCCTGGTCCGCCACCTGGAAAAGATGAAACATTTGTTGGTCACATTTATAATCTATACATATAAAGAAAATTGGAGTGTCTGTTTGTTACATAGAAAATAATTTATAAATGCATAATTGCATACGGTACATACATCAAAATAACGTTTTTGTTTTGTCAGTCTGTTTGTTTTCTATGTCTTTTCTTTAATCTCTAAAATGTCTGAACCGATTTTGACGGGACCTATACTGGCAGGTAGCTCATGTTATAAGTAGTAACTTATGCTACTTTTATTTTCGAAAAAAAAATGATGTTGCATTGACCGCGCGCAGCTCACACGACGCCTTAACGAAGCTATTCTGATAAATTTGGTATAGACTTCGCACCCTGGATAAAAGCATAGGTGACGTTTACTGCGGCAGAATATCTTATACCGCGAGTAACACCACAGGGCCCAGCAAATGTTCAATAAATTTACGAGTTTGGTTTCGAGTATTAAGATCCTTTAAATTTATATTTTATGCATCAATCTCTCTGATCACCTGTTGAATAGTTAGTCGTCCTTAATTAGCATTTATTGATCGTGAGCAATCTTAATTATTACTAAATATTTCTTTTTTAATTATTCGCTAGTGTGAACCTTAATGAGACCTAAAAGAGCGAGCGATAGAGCCCCTTACGTATCATATCCTAAGATAAACTGTTGAGGTGTTACAAATACTACTGTTAATGGAAAAATTCAGTTAAGGGACAAGATATTACGAAAAAAACGCATTCTCTTCTAAATATAACTTTTTATAAGATTCTGGTGTGGTTTGATACTGGCTCTCGCTAACCCACCAAGTGGGGACGTCATGGCACAACGCTTAGGCGAAAGTTCAGCCGTAGACTATCACGAAATGTTAAGTAATTCAAATTTTATCAGACGCATAACTTGACTGCTTGTATTTGATTTCTACATTTACTACTATTGGCGTATAATGAAATACCATACTGTGGTCGTCTATATATTTAGTTTATATTATACAAAAAACAAAAAAAGGATCGTCGAGTGAAGTTTTTTTTGTATTTATGTACATTACATAACGACAGTGACGGAATGGCACGCTTTTTCGTGTATGTTATTACATAAATATGAAGCCTCACATATTATTCTGACTCAAAAATTCCAAACCGAATTACATCCCCCAATTTTTAAAAGCCTAACCTTCATGTGTAGCGTTATATCCTCGCCATCCGAGTATAATGTACAACCATACATTATTATTTTACATTTCCTACCAGCCATTGCTTTGATGGCGATGCGCACATTTAGCACCACATCCCGAAATTGCGCGTGTAATTTCCGGGAACACGCGGCTTGGTCGTAGGCTACTGTACACGAATGATTGATGTGTTTATAGCTTATCCCTGGGAACAGTTGGTAACAATGGAAATGGACGAATTAAATTTAATTATCAGCAATACTCGAGTATGTTATTGCTGAATAGTTTGAGGAAACATTTTACGGATATGGTTTTCGTTGCCTTTGAAATGGCAGATTCATCATCATCATCATCATCATCATTACAGCCCAATTATGTCCACTGCTGAACGAAGGCCTCCCCTAATGATTTCCACGCGGACCGATCCCTTGCAGTTGACATCCATCTGCTACCCGCCACCTTAACCAGATCATCCGTCCATCTGGTTGGGGGTCGGCCTACGCTTCGCTTTCCGTTACGTGGACGCCACTCGAGAACCTTTCCGCCCCATCGGCCATCGGCTCTACGCACTATGTGCCCTGCCCACTGCCACTTCAACTTGCTAATCCTCTGGGCTATGTCGGTCACCCTAGTTCTCCTACGGATATTCTCGTAATGGCAGATTATATTGATTTAACCTTCATTAATGTGAATAATTTGTTGAAATTATATGTTGGCGATAAAGGCGTATTGTATAATATAGTCCTATTCGCGTTTGACGCTGTCTGATGTTACGCAAAGTTAATGCGCCTAGGATGGAGCAAACTTAACGAGACAAAAATCTGTATATTTCAGATTTTAGGAACGCGAGATAGTTCAACTTGAACCAGGAAATCAACTTTTTTTATGATGTAGGTACGGTAGGACGGTCAGGGTGTTTACCTGATGGTAAATGATCCGCCTAACCATGATCGGTAATGAAGGAGAGCAACAACTGATGGACATTTATAAAAAGTGAATTTTAATAAACTTTTGATTGATATGGGAAAAGCTCCTAAAGTTGACTTTTTTATTGTCCTTAAAATACCGAGTATCAACATTTATTATTGAACCTAATATAATTCATGGACTTTTATTGCTTAAGCTGATGAAACTCACCCTTTTGTTACTTTGTCAAATAAATAGCATAATATCAACAATATGTAACGAGTGCAAAACAATAACATAAGTATTGTAGTATTGTTACATACAAAGATTTAAAAGTCTTAATACTCTCTGATTACATACTGTGAAAATGATTACATACTGTGAAAATCATGACCAAAATTCCTGTTCTATAAACAAAAAGCTTACGGCATTATCTCCACTGATAGCCAAAGCAACACGTTATATCGACTAAAAAATGTTTTTCTGTACAGTGAATAAAAAATAATCAACATTTTTGTTGTTGACCTATTAAAACTGCAAAGAATTTTAAAAGTTTAAATTTCTGTTCCACTGAATTCATGAAATCACTTCGCACTTACAATTAAATAACTGCCGAGAAAGTATTCCCTAAAATTATTAAGCGCTTTTAAAACTCATTTAAATTCAAATTTCATGTTAGAGAAAGCAACTGGAAAATCCAAAGTGAATAGGCGGTACGTTTACAATATTTTGAATCTCGTAATTAACCTTTAGAAAGCAAAAGTTGTAATTAACATACCAGGACATTTTATGGTATTTTGGCGCTAAATGATAATTGCGTTAATGAATTTACTTTTGGCTGAAAAAAACATCAGTTATTTTATGTTATATCAATGTTGCTTTAATCAATTATATTTAAATATTACATATAAATAAAATTGGAGTGTCTGTTTGTAATATTTATTGATTTACTGATTACATTTTTTTTTTCAGAAACAAATAATTATTTTTTTTTGGCTGAAATTTTGTTTGCCGTAGGTTCGTCTGAAGCGCAAGGCTTCAGATAAACAATGTGCGTCAAAACAACTATTTCAGTTCTATTAACAAACTCAATAAGTTATCCTGATGACCCTAAAAGCAAGTTAATGTACATACTTAACGGTTAACTGCTCGCCGGGTTCCCCTTTTAACGTTACTATGCAACTAACGCAGATACTTTATCGCAAAGAGAAAACATGCGAGAGCGATGGTGCTACGTAAATTCTCTTGTTCTCTGTCATGAAAGGTATTTTTATCTATATTTATTAGTATCATCATGCTGAGCCTATAGCGTCCCGCATTAGCGCATTCCCTTTGGCTATAAGGCCAGAACCTACCACGCAGGCCCAGTGCGGATTGGCAGGTGATCATCATCAGCTCATTAAACGTCCCCGCCGAGGGGCACGAGCCTACCCGTATAGGGTGATTAGGCCTTAGTCGTCCACGCGGGCCCAGTGCGGATTGGACGACTTCACACACAATCTTCGAATATCGCAGGCGTGCATGAAGGTTTCCTCACGATGTTTTCCTTCACCGTAAGAGCGTCGGATAACGTACATATATTTTTCGAAAATTTGAAAATACATTGGTACGTGTCGGGATTTGAACCTCAGCCCTCCCGGTAGGAAGGCGACACCACTGAGCCACCGACGCTCTGGCAGGTGATAACAACTACTAACCTAAAATACTAAGAAGCCGGGACCAACGTATTATCCGAAGCACAACGGCTAAACGTGCCTTTCAAAGCACGAATAGACTCCTTTTAAACAAACGTTGTTTGCTCAATGGTAATAATAGCAACAGATTATAGTCATAGAATATAATGTTTTGTTATAGTTTGAGATTTTTTTTTTATTATTCCAAAATGACAAGAAGCAATTCGTTCGCGAGGTTAAATGAATACAAAATCTAGCATGTTTTTATATTTTACCCTGTGGCATTTAAAAAACGAATGAGCATGTCTCTTCCATTATAGTAGTATGTGCTCAAGATAAAGTTCATCATAAATCTAAAATATATTTCTTTTCCCACAGCTATACATTGCACTTTTAAGGTTTAAAACTTTTGGCTTCTAGGGGTACATCAATTACTTGGCAACATTTGGACAGGATCGGCAAATAAACCGCCAACTCTAAACTTAACCGAACTAGGAAACAGCTTGGGATAATTGTATTACCAACAAGTGAACTTAGAGAGAAGTCGGATAATTTATAAGACAAGTATCACATCGGAACTCATGAGCATCTTCTAGGTCTATGTGACTATATGTCTGTGTTAGCCTGAATAGCCTCCAAAACTCAATATATTATTATAGGGTTTTTTAGTTACTGTTTACAGTCTTGTGTAGAGTTTCTACATCATGCCCCAATTCATAAAATTGGTGAAAGTCTCATAGCGGAGCCCTTGCGCTTCGCTTGGCTCGTTTTGGCTGGAGCACTACCGTGCTCTCAGATATTCGTATTATGTTGTAGTAAAAGTTCTTTTTTTGACTCTATAAACTTCCGATGTTTCCGAAAAATTGGCATGACTTCAATCTTTTTAGTTATTTGTAAGTAACATCGCAGATAATTTAATACAGGTCTCATCTCATTTTCTATTTCAAATGCATTAAGCCTATTAAAATTCAGCAATTTCTAAAAACTCATTGCAAAT